>VZRV01000763.1:436463-490639 GCA_013398115.1 Falcunculus frontatus
TTTTTTTTTTTTTTTTTTAGATTTTTAAAATTTTTTTCACTAATTTCTCTCCTAACTCTGTAGATCAATGTAAGATATATGTTTCCAAATATCTTACATGTTTGTGTTATAGATACCTGATTTATAGGGGATTTTCAGGGTCCTGTGACAGAAATAATCAAGTGTTTCTGATTTCAGACATTGCATCTTTGGGTTTGACTTTGTGTTATGGACATGCTCACATTTCCATGTGCTGTTCCACACATGTTTTATGCTGTCTTCCTGAGAGCAAATGCAGGAGGACAGTGTATGGGCTTTGGCAGAGTGCAGTGCTAATGCAGTTGGACTGCTTCTGGTGTATGAGGTAGGTCTTTCAAGGCAGGTTGGGGTTTTTTTTTTTTTGATTCACAGATATTTATAAAACTAAAGTGGCCTTGGGGTTTTGTTCTTATTCCATTTGCAGCAGTCTAACTTGGACTTACAGCAGAAAATTTATTCCTACACTTACTACTTTTCTTTCCTAGCTAGTGTTTTCTTTCTTCCTCCTTCCAAGTGTACTCCTGACAGCCTTACAGTTGATTTTTCAGTCAGGGAAGGCCACAATGCCTTTCCACAAAATTTTTCCAAGACTGATAATTTTTTGAATGTGAAGGAGTCCTGGAATTTCTGTGAATCAATACACTTAGTTCCTCCATGCAACATCACTAATTCCCTAAATTCACTGAAATCTGACCACTTCAAACCAAGAACATTTGGTAACATTTACAGAACTCCTTTTTTATTCACATAATTAATTTAAATTGACTTATTTAAGGTTATTCTCTATTAAATCCTTACAAGGATATCCAGATCAGTATAAACTTAGCACTGCTTCATGTTGATTTTTAATGACTTAGCAATGAAATCTGCCAGCTGTCACAAATCTGAATAGCCAAGGCTTTTCAATACTAATACCATTATTAGTTGCATTTGTTCTCCAACACCGTACTTAGGAAGTTAAATGCTTCTGTAATGATACTGTTCCCAATCTGCCGTCTGTTGAATGATGATAGGTCTTTATACAATACTTACAGCAAAATTAATATTGAAGTCTTCTATGATGATTAAAAAATTGCTGTTTCTTGAGACATCAGCTATACGGTTTCACAAATATGTCTTTAGAAAGACGAGAGTGAGAAAACAGCCTAAAACCTTTGAGAAGATTGTAAACAAATCAGACACTACAGTAGAAAATGTAAATCAGGAAATGCTGGTGAAAAAAGCTAAAAGACACAGCCTAAAAAACAAAGAAACTGAGTAGGATTATCCAAAAGCCCAATAACAGAGAAGTAAGAATCAAATCCTTGTAACACGAAGTTGGACACTTCAGCTTAAATATGTTAGAAAGAAAATGAGAGACAGTGAACATTCCTAAATTAGCTAAGAGACACTGAGGAACTTCAGGAAGTACTTCAAGGATTATCTGCTTTTGTATTTTCTTGCGTTAAAGTTTCTTTTGTAATATTTTCTTTAACATTATAATATTTTTTATTTTTAATCCCTGTCAGGCACAGAGCAATTTTTTTGAGATCTGACAACATCATCTGGGTAAAAGAAGAATGGTGACTGGGTAAGCAGTGAACTCATTCTCCAGTCGAGGACTGATACACTGCTCAAGAGCCTTTGCCTAATTGATTTCTTTCTGTGCTCTCAGGCCTGTCTGAGAAAGGAGGGTTCTAGAGACCAGGCACATCTGCATCCAGTTACAATGGATCATTTTGGGGTGGGACTTCCCAAATGTCTAAGTTGTGGAGGGCTTTTAAGTGTTGCTTTGACAGGCAAAAAGAGTCTCAAAATGACTGTGATGTATCCGGTTCAATGGACAAGAGCAGACTCACAAAACAAAATAGTAAAATCTTCACTATTTTTTATTCTTTTGTACTCAAAAGACTGTCCACTATTCTCATGTTCCGTGTGCCAACGCTTCCAAGGCAAGTAGGATTCCTGCAAGACGGTTTCTGATAAAAGGAAATGTTTAACAGAAGCATCAGTTGGAATGAGTGAAAAAGGAACATCCACATTTTCAAGAGCAAAATCTTTTGAGATCAAAATTCCTGAAACAAGCTAATTTGTCTTCAAAATATGCATAAAACATAAGCCTGTACTATTTTCAGGACTCAACCTCTGTGTCAGACATAGATTTCCTAACCTGCTGTGATAAAGCAATTACCTCAGGCTTTGAAGTCAGCTATGAGAAATTTTTTAAGGATTCCATAGTCTGGTGGAGACATCTGGCTGGAAAACAGAAATTAGTGCAAATTTATTGCACTAGCCTAAGAAATATTTGAACCAACAGCCTCAAATAAACAACTGATACTTTTTAAGGCTGAAAATATATTTTAGAAAATAGAGTGCCTGTAAATACAGTGGATGTTTAGACACTAAAAATAAATGAAATTATTTACTTCTTTTGAATTGTCTAAACCACCTTCTGTTAGGCAACAAAGCCACCAAGAATAACTCTTCAATAAAATGTAAATATTATTTTTTCAATTTGTCTTTTACCTGTGGTATTGGGTCTGACAGAGACAGAGTTAATTTTCCCCAAAGCAGCCCTCATCTTACTGTGCTTTGGATTGGTAGCTGAAAAGGAGGTGGTAACACACACCCATGTTTTGGCTATGGCTGAACAGCGCTTGCACAGCATCAAGGCTGTCTCTCCAATCTTACTCTCTCTCCAGGATGCTGGGAGTGGGCAAGATCTTAGGAGAGGCCACAGCCGGGACATCTGATCCCAACTGGCCAAAGGGATGTTCTATACCATATGGTATCTGCTCAGCAATAAAAACTAGGAGAAGTTGGGAGGCAGGGTGGGTGGCATTTGCTGTTACGACAATTGACTTCCAGAACAACAGTTACAAGCATTGGAGCCCTGCTTCCAGGGAAGTGGCTGGACATCACCTGCTGTTGTAAAGTAGAGAATAAACCATTCTGGGGGTTTTTTTGCCTCCACACACAGCCTTTGTTTTTGCTTTATTAATCTTCCTTTATCTTGAACAGTGGGGTTTTTCCCATGTTATTTTCTCCTCTGCCCTGCCCTGATGAGGAAGGCAGGGATACAGCATATTAGTGGTCCAGCCAAGATCAACACACCACGGTCCTTTTTGGCTCACAAAGAGGGACAGGAGGAATTTGAGATAAGGCAGAGGCAAAGGCTGGAATGTGTTTGGGTTTTGTGGCAAGGTTTTGGTAGCAGTGTGGCTACAAGGGTGGCTTCTGTGAGAAGCTGCTTGAAGCTTCCCCTGTGTTTGACAGAAACAATGTCAGTCAGCCACAAGACAGACCCACTGCTGGCCAAGGCCGAGCCCATCAGCGATACTGAGATGACGTATTCAAGAAGGGGAAAAACCCTGTGCAATTCAGCCAGAGGAGTGACAACATGTGAGAGCAACAGGCCTGCACACACCAACGTCAGAGAAAGAGGTGGGCAGGAGGTTCTCCAGGTGCCGGAGAAGATTTGCCCACAGTCCATGGTGCAGACCATGGTGAAGCAGCTGTGCCCCTGCAGCCCATGGAGGGCCATGGTGGAGCAGAAACCCACTTCATTATCATACACTGGTTTAATTGACAGTAAATTAAACTAATTCCTCCAAGTCAAGTCTTCCTTGCCTGTGACAGTAACTGGTGAGTGATCTCTCCTTGTCCTTATCTCAATCCATGAGCTTTGTGTCATGTTTTCTTTCCCCTTTCCAGTTGAGGAGGGGAGTGACAGAGCTGCTTTGGTGAGCACCTGGCATCCAGACACCTGAAATCTTTCTTCCTTTGTATTTATTAAAATGAGACCAAATTTATTCATAACAGCATGAAAATCCTCCTGATTCAATGATTTTCATATACAATAGGTGGGATACATAAATCTGGATCTCTCTTTGCCTTGCTTATGAAGTTAAGCCTTCATATACAGTTTAAAATAAATAAACCCCCATTTTCAGGGGGTTAAAACTTAGTGAGACAGATTTCACCTTTACTGATTAATTTGACATTTGTAAATTTTTCCAATTTTTCTTTTACATTTCTATTAACATTTTGTCATGGTGCTTAAAACAGTGTATCTTGATTTCTTTCTTTCAAGGAAAATTAAGAGTCAGATGATGCCATCTGTAAAAGGTAATTTTCAATTTAATCTGTAACTCCCTCACTTACCAAAAATACATTACAAACTCTTCAAAGGTACCAAAAAAAAACCCTGAAAAAAACAAACTTCACATAAACCCAAAACAAAACAAAAAGAAAAGCCCAGACTTATCTTCTTGATCTGCAAATACACTAGTATGGGAAACTGGACGGTTTTCCTGTCTCCATGAACAGAGAAACCAACCATTTTATCTGAGCAGCTGTATGGGAAAGATGAGATTGTAGATGTAATCTGAAAGATTCCTTCTTTACCTTCAGATTTTAAACCTTCTTCAATCCTTAGCTTAATCCTAAAATTACACCCTTTTAATGTTCACTTTCTGTATATTTTTAACTTGAACCATTTTTTTCCCACTATGAATGACTCGTAAAATAAATGTTACTATTTTTTCTTTTAAGTTATCTAACCCATTTCCCTTCTAAAGCTTCTACTGACACTCAGTGATTGTGACAGGGCTATACTAGAGCCTTCAAAGAGATTATTTCCTTTGGGTGGTTACTTCTACAGAAGCAGAATAGCTTAAAATTTACTTTTTAATTTAGTGATTAACTAAATAAGAGAGAAGTTGTTTTAAAGGTTGGTTCGAAGTCTTGGAGTTGGTTCTATTTCCACTGAAAAATTGTTCCAATGAACAATTAAGTATTAAATCACACAGTTTTCACAATTTTGATGGAAATTATTTTTTCTTAAGGCAAAAAATCTAGTAATTTAATTAAACTTAATAATATTCATAAGGTGCTTGTTTAAATTCTGTATTTGGTGTGATACGTGACATTGGTATGTTGTAAGTGTGCTCCTTTCTTTCAGATAGAAACTATTCAATGGACTTCTCTAGTGGAACTTTAGATGATCTAATTTTCCTTCAAGCTCCATTTACACAGTCTCTGCTGGCACAGAGAGGAGTTGATATGCAATTAGCTGTTCACTTAGAACACCTTTGAACTTATCACCTTGCTATCTTAAGAAAAACAACATGATAATAAAAAAGTGTCATTTTTTTCATGCTGTTCATAACTGGTAGTTACAAGAGAGGTGCACAGGCTAACAACTCTGAAAGAATCCTTATTTTCTGAAGTGACTCTGTTGACCTTGAAACATGGTGAATTATTTCTAAAAAGCATTATGGACATTTAAAATAAATGTTAATCACTTCTGAAAAGTTGATGCCTTATAACAAAGTCACTAATGTGTTTCCTTGAAATTAAAACTTTTAGCTCTCTATATCTTTAATTTTTAACTGTGTATGTATACTGTGTCAGCTTTTAGTCTAAGTGATTCAAATGCTACTACCAGGCTGAAAAATAAAAATAATCTATATAATCTGATATTTTAAAAGCACCATTCATTTTTAGATTGAGAAGAGTTATGTATTTTCATCAATTGTAGAGGCAGAATATTATAAATTTCTGATGTTTGTAACAAAATTTTATTCCTCTGATTATTGGGAAGACCAGAAATTAAAAAAAAAAAAAGTGTGGCAAAGTACTTTGGGGCTAATGAATCTGATTGGAACTAAACCCGTAGGTTTTGACTCTGCAGTAATTTTTTATGAGAAATTGTATCTAAGTACTCTGCTTTTAGACTTCACAAAAAAAATAAAAAGACAAAGAAGATAAAGAACACGGACAAGGAGATGAACCTGAGATGGTTTGGTAACACCAGCTTGCTTACATGGTTAGCTGGTCCTACTGTATGAAAATCCTTTTGCCAATACAAGAGAGAAGGGAGTTGGCTAAGACAGTTGATAACTTTCCACTATACACCGATTCCTTTTCTCCCTTAAATGATTTTTTTTCCCTTAACTGCCCTAAATTTGATTGATTCTCTCCATTAAAAAGTAGGCACCCTTTTGTACCAAAAGAATGAATATGTACAGCGATGAAACAAGCAACTTTTACTGTCTGACCTGGAGGTAATATCTCACAGAAAAAGAGGTGAGGAGAGAAAAGCTTGAAGTGTACATAAAGAGTGGAATCAGGGTAAGGTTTTTGACAAGTTTCTTACATATTTTACTGTGTGTTCACTTTTGTTAAAAGGCAAGTCTTCAGGGAATATCTCGACAGTGCTAACAAAGTCCAGTCCCTTGTATAATTGAGAAAAAGGCAGGATTCTGCTTTGAATCATCCTCGGGAAGAACCCAACTTTACAGACTAAATTAGCAGCTGAGAAGTCTTTGTCTCTCTTCATTGACTGTTAAAGAAGAAATGAAGATCAGTGTCTCTCAGCACAAATTAATCCTTAAGAAGACCTTTCATTTAATTGAATCATGCCTCTAGATGATGTCACAGAGCAGGATGGTTCCTCAGTGGTTCCTTAATGCAGGCAGCCCACTGTGACAGCTGGTTCTAGGGACAGAGCTGCAAAGGGAGGGGCTAAAGGGAAAAGGTAGCAGGCTATACCACAGACTGAAAGGAAAAACCCAGGATATTTCAAAATGATGAGAACAACAGAGTGCTTTTGGAAACACAGGACTCATTCAGAAGCACGGGAATTTTCTTTCTTCAGATTGTTTTATTCCAGTCGTGTAGAGAGAAACAGGACTGTGAACATATTTTTTCTAAATAACCAGTATTGTACTGAAAAAATGCACAACTTCTATTCCCAGAGGATCTAATCAAATGCAAATTAATTGCATAGGCTTATGGCAAATATTTTCAAGACAGTTGATAATCTTAAATTTGTGTTCAACAAGATTTTATTAACTTGGAGCTGCATTGAATGTTTTCATGATTGGAAAGATTAAAAAGCTCTGCTTTGGATGTTGTTTTCTTCTGAGACAGTTGGAATAGGATGCATTTTTAGTCAGTGATATAGGTATTTGGGAATGCACTGAACATGCATTTCATTGCTCAGAGAGAGGTGAAGGCTGCTTTCAGATGGAAGTGATTTTTCTCCAGTGGCACTAGATTCTGCATTTATATGAAAATACAGGGGTGAATGTTTGATGTCTATAAGCAGTCTTAATAATCTGTGTCTCTGACACAGATACAAGGCGTTTTATACCTATTTTTCCCTGCTAGTATATCTTGTCAAGACACTCACTAATTACTTTCAGAAAATAGGCATTTCACTAACAGCAAGGTCGCTTGCATAGAATTTTTCACATTTGGTTATATCTATGCTCCTGCAGGCAAGCTATAATGCATGACAAATTCACCAGGTCACTGTATCCATGATTCACAAACCAAAATACCTGGCCTGTGGAACCGTATCACTACTGGCAAAATTTGGGAAGTTTTGCTTGCCAAACAGACACCACAATCAGACAGCTTATAATCGTGTGTCCCACCATAGCAGGCTCTGGCTTCCAGCCACCTGCTGGAAGCAGGTGTGGTGAAACAGAAGCAAAATGTCAAGCCTGCAGCACTCAAGAACTTTGCTTTAAGTTCTTGATTCTGTATCAGCTAGGACTCCCCGCTACCCACAAGTGAGCTTCTCTTTCTGGCTGGAAAAAGGATTGCATTTTGACATCCTGAAGTGCTCCTATTGCACATTTTTGCTCAGGTCTATTAGCAAGGTAATTTTGTGCCAACAGAATAAACTCTTATAATATAAATTATATTCTATTTAGAACACATTTATACCTATTTAAAGTCTTAATTGCCCAGGAAATAATATACATTACAAAATTATGATCCTTTTGATATCATCTAATAAAACACCAAGTAAATCACACTTCAGTCTTAAGACGTGTAAAGGACATAATTAATGGTGCTAAAAGTTAATTACAATTATTTCATTGGTGTGGGACTTCTTATATTATGCAGCTCTTTACGTTCCTCAATTTGCTTAAAATAGGATATTTGCACCTTCACCAGTAGAACATTGTAGTAAGCAACAAAACCATGGTTTTAAAATAATTTTTTTTGTTGGGAATGCTAACACAGACATCATTTTGTTCTAACACTGTTCTTTAAATGGTGTGTGTGTGTGCGTGCATGTGTGCTATTTAGCCCAACAGTAAACATAGTCTTATAAAGAAGCTAAAGTGAAAAATTCAGTTATTAGTAATGGTTATATTTATGACAGTATTGTGAACTTTATTAATGTCTCAATTTGACTGTAGTTGATCTGTTAATCTGAGTGTGTAACGATGGATAATACTGGGAAGCCTTGCACATCAAAAAATATTCTTTCTCTAAAGAGATAATGCTCATGAGTAACTAAGATCAATTAATTGAAATGTAGCACAGTGACATTTTCTCAGCTTATTAATGAACATTGATTTGTTTAGCAGCTTCAAACATCTAATGCCCAGTCAGTTTCTAAGAAATTAAACAGCATTTGAATAAAGGAAGGAATTTTTAGACTATGAAAAGGAAAACAATGGACTAAATTCTTTGGATATGTTTGTATGACTGTAACTGAGAAAAAATAAGAAAATAAAGTTAGGAATAATGTATATGGAAAGGAGAAATATAATGTGATCTATGATTGTTGGCTGTTTTATCAGCTGTATCCCTAAGTCAAAACAAGAACTGTGAAAATGAACATATTAAAACTAGCAGTCTGTCCCATTTGTAAAATCCTATGTTAACACTTATATTACCAACAAACACTTTATTTCTGAATATTAAATTTTAACAAATTTTAAAAAGACTATATATCAAAGAGCTTTCTAGATTATCTTCACTTTTCACAGCAGCTACAAGGCACACATTTAAAGAATTTATCAGCAGAAAAGAAAATAAATATAATAAAACCTGAACATTTCTCAGTGGAGATGAGTAAAAGCTAAGTTAATAAAACAAGCATTACATTGAACTAAGTACAAATTCAAGTCATTGCATGCTGGAAACACTTGAAAATATGCATGAGAATCACTTCAGTCTCCACTGAACTACCTCCATATTTCAGTCTCTTTGACCCACCCGTGACAATGGTGCAGATGTTGTTCTAAGTGTGGGCCCGTTACCCAGTGTGCAGTGCCAATTCACACACCAAGTCATTGTCTATGAACACCAAGTAGAGGTATTTCTGGTTTTAATTTTGGTTGGCACAAAGCTGGGTGGCTAACTCACCTATCATCACAACCTTAACACTATTTATACACTTTAACGAACAAACACATCTGCATTTATCGGTTTCAGGATACACAACTGTTTTATTACTTAGTACTCAAAGCCCTGTTTGCCAGCTACATCTCTCGCTTCTCATGCTAATTAGTCCTCATGTGCAGTTCTTCTGTTCGAGTCTGGGGTCCATTCTGAGTTGGGAGTCAAAAAGTCAGTGGTCACAAACTCACCCTTCCATGGTTACCTTTCCCTCAGCTACTGATCAGTTCTGCTCCACACCGCACCACACACTCCTGGTGGCTCTCATCCAGACAGCCCATTCATCTTGGGATTGTCTTCACTTTTCCTTAAAACAAAAGATTAGCCACGCACACAGCATTCACAGTGCAATTGCTTAATCGTAACTGCTCAGCTGTAACTACTGACTAACAACTAAAAAAGACATGCAAAGTTTGATTCAAATCTTTAGGGGCTCAAATCTTGAGGGGCTCTATATCAGAAATATTTCCTTTGGTACTGCTGTTGGGTATCAATTCTCATACAATTGAATTCAGAACAATCAGGACGGTTGCTGACCTGAAGATAAACCCTTTGGAAGCAACCATTGCCATGCACATCAAATAGGGTTCTTATAAGGGAAGACAATAAAATGGCACATATTTCTCTGTCCTCATCTCTGAGCCATGATTCAACTCATCCTTATATAAGTGTCAAAACCAGATTAATTCTTCCTAAAAGTGTTCAGCTTGAACTTAGACATCCAAAATTAAGAAATATATACCTCATCTTGTGCGAGTTTGAAACAAGTTCTGTTTGGGCTGTTCCTGTTTGGGCTGTTCCTGTTCCTGTTCCTGTTCCTGTTCCTGTTCCTGTTCCTGTTCCTGTTCCTGTTCAAGGAAACTTTTTTCAGTAGTGAAACACTTTGTCCTCATGGGTAGGATGTGTCTCACTTAAGTTTAGACAACTACAATTGAAGTAGTTTGCAATGCTTACTTAAGAGTTAATAGAGACAAATAGGCATCTTGAATCAGATGCATTGCCTATGAAGACAGTCTGGACTAATAATCAAATGCAGACATCCTAATTCACTTATTTGTATTTGGAATACATTCTTAATTGCAGATACAATGTTTGCAGTGACAAACAAAGGCATCTCTCTTTTCTTTTTCTTTCTTCTCACAAGTTCTTATTCCTCACTATATTATGAAGATACTTTGCAGTCCTATTAAGAGTGATTAAATACTAGATTAAGTAGATAATCAATGTCTACTAAGACAGATTACCTTATTAAAGAGAAATTTAATTTTACCCATCTCCAAAACCTGGGACATAGTATAGAATAAAAACCCAGGGCAGCCATCAAGGTCACATTCAGAATGAAAGGCATCAGATCAAACATAAGCAGAAATAACTACACACAACCAGCCCAAGTAAAAGCAAAAAACACAGACGTAGGGGTAATTTATGTCTCAACACAGGCAGAGCAGGACTATGTTTCATGAATCTCTTGCTTAACTTTAAGTGACCTCTTCGCTCTGCAATTAAATTATCCAGAAAGGAAGAACATTTAATTCATTGTAAGAGGGAATGATTTTTTTTGCTATGCTAATGACAAGGCTTGTACTGAGACATAATCAGTTACTTCAGCTGACTGCTTAAATTCCAAATCTTTTCTTTCGCTATGACTAAAGGAAGTTACATTTTTCTTTTTTTTTTTTTTAATGTCTTCAGACATCATCTGATATGTTTGTTTAATTATGCCAAATTCATATGACATTTTGCTCCCTCTGACATACAGGTGGCTCCCGAAGAAAACTTGTTAATGAATCCTATTTTGTGCTTAAAAAGCAAACACCAAATGATGGGTAAGAATTGGCCTACTACAAAACTGGACAAACCCTGACATTTTCTTTGTTCATAATCCTTTTGTACATTAATAATACCTTGATAAGGGCTGGCTGTAGGGGCTAACATGAGAGTCATAGCTGCCCAGACAGTATCTTCCTTGATTCTAATTGTCCGAAGGAAAGGATTGGATCACAGAGGATGCACCAGAAACTCAACTCCCAGCTGATCAGCTGGGGGTCGTTGGCAAGTCTTTGCCTCTCAGCTTGTCTGAGCCCTCTTCAAGGGTTGAGAACTTCTGCAGAGAGAAGATACAAGATCATAGGATCATTTACATTGAAAAAGACCTCCAAGATCATTGAGTCCAACTGTTAACATAACACTGCCAAGTTTACCCTGACACCATATCTCTAAGTGCCACATCTCCACATCTTTTAAATACCTCCAGGGGTGGTGGCCTCCCTAGGCAGACTGCTCCAACGACTGACAAACCTTTCAGAGAACAAATTTTTCCTAATATCCAATCTAAACCTCCCCTGGTGCAACTTGGGGCTGTTTCCTCTCATCCTATCACTTACGACTCGGGAGAAGAGACCAACTCCCATATCACTGTAACTTCCTTTCAGGTTGTTGTTAAGAGCGATAAGGTCTCCCCTGAGCCTCTTTTCTCCGGGGAATTTTTTGGAATTGATCATGCCTCTGCATTCAGTACCTCAAAATTTCACTTCTCCAAATTCAGATCTCCTATACCCCTCACAGCCTTGTAACAGCTGCAAATAGGTGTGGCAGCAAATGAAGAAACAAAAATCAGGAAAGGTATCTGTGTTGTTCCACCCATACACCACTTGAGATTCTCATGTCTTTAAAGCTTTCCATGGAGAATGTTGAGGGGTAGTGGGAGAAGTGAATACATCTCACAGGACAGGATGACATAATCGCTTAACAACTGACTTCCAAAGCCGAACGGCAGACTGATACTGCTTAAAATTTAGAAATAAGACGGCTGTTTTTCTTAAGACAAGGGATGGCATACATGGCCAAAAATTGTAGTCCACAACTTCCCCACATATTTTTGACATAGATCGCCACAGCCTCTGAGACTTTTAAATGAACTAAGTCAATGTCAAAAAAATACACCTTTTGTCTCTGATCTTCATATAATCAGTGTCATTCTAGAACATGAGTAGAAACTTTTAAAGGCTGAAACATAGAACAGATACAATTTTTTGTACCTGTCTGCTGCTCCTATTACTTATTTCTACAGGGAGATGTATCCTATCCATGCCTCTATCTGCTGAACTACCACATTTACACTGATTTACATGACAGAGAACTGTGGTAACTGGCAGATCCATTTTCCTTCAATCGCGTTTACAGATGGGATAGAAACTTTTCTTTTGTAGGCTTAATGCTTGGAATAATAATATGTTATTTGAATCATACCAGTTTCACAGAATAATATGGCTAAATATGGACTAGAGTACTGATATCTCCTTCTACTCCTTCTCCCTCACACCCAGTATCTCCATAATTTAGCCTTTATTTTTATATGTTTTAGTTACGTTGTTAAGGAGACGCAGACTGTGTCTGATTTTATAAGGCAGAGGATAGGAGAGGAGGAAAATACTCAATTTCTACCACATACACGCACACAATGATTTTTCATGAAGTTATCAAAAGGAAATGTTTGAACAGATTTTGGTATCATTTATGAGTAAAAGCATGTTGAGTAATAGACAACTGTGGTCTGTTGTCCAACAAGTGAATAAAATAGAGGCAGATGGCAATACATTAACTCTAACGTGTTTGTTCCAAGGCGCCCGGTGCCAGCTGCGTTCACCAGAACTTCCCAATATTAACTTCCTTCTCCTTCATTGCCACACGCCACCTAGCGAATTAACACTGAATCACAGCTTTAAAGCTATTAACACTGAGAATTACAGCGCACCACGGGGACACACGCTTGCTTCTGAATGCTTAAGGGAGTAAAACTGGCCATGGAAACGGCGAAATGCAGAGCATGAAGCACAGCTTTACTCTGAGAGCAATTTCTCTCCCAGACCTCCAAGGACAAAGAAGCAAAACAAAAAAATCAGATGTACCTGAATGATGCAAATTTTTGTCTTCCAATATCTGTACCTGTGGAGCACTAAAACAGAGATCAGGTCATTCAGACATTAAAACGACAACAACAACAAAAAAAATCAAGACAGCATGTCTGCTAAAAGATCAAGGAATAAATTCAATGTCTAAAAATAGAAAACATTCCCTTCTTCTGACTTAGACTTCCTAAACATTTTACCTAACTTTCTTATTTATCTCCATATATTTTAAACGTTTAGAAGTCATGTTTTCGTTCACATGAGTTCTGGGTTGGTTTTTTTTTTATTTTTACATTCTCAGAGAACACAAAAAGTGGTGAAGAGCACCTTTTCCTCACTGCAATGTAAGGCCATGTTACAGATGTATTTTGCTTTCTGAACACAGCATCACATTTGTTAAAAAGAATAGTGAGAGTATGGGGGGTTTTTTATAAAATTAGAGACGTTAAAAATTATTTTAACTGCTTTACCAGTAACAGCAGCCCTAGAAATTCACTTAATAATGTCATTGTAATAGCTTTAAAATCAAAACTTTTGTGCCTGAGCAAGCAGTTCTATGTAGAAGAGCTGTGGTGATCGCTGGATTCTTCCAGCTTAGGAAACAAAAAAACCCAAACAAAATGAAACTATAGGGTACTCGTGATGCTTATCAAAATACTGTGTCTGCTATCTCTCAAGTGCATTTTGATTGAACACTGTCTGAGAGGTTCTTCATTACACAGGCAGTCCAGACATTAGAGATTCAGCATGACTTTATGTAATGCAGATCAGAAAGCATTTGATGGCAACTTAATATTTGAAATGCAATGAATAATTCACTATGTGGATCCAGAACGCCATTTTCTAACTCGCTACGTTAATAAAATTAAACTGTAAGGAATTATCATCTCAAGACAAAACAGGATACCAGACCAAATCAAAATGACATTTATCATACACGACTGTTAAAAGATCTTGTAAATGAATACTGCAATATATTCTCCTTTGAGAGTGTGTTACTGTGTGACTGGTAGCATAATAATTATGCCATGTTTGCCTATAGTATTTTTTTCATCTGGTAACTCCTGGCCTGCTACCCTAGAAGAAACTTCCCTAATCAGCATCAGGGAAGCAGAGGTCAAAAGAAACAGAAAATCTGTTAATGATTCCCCTCTTGTCTGATTCACTTGCAACTATACAATATTCAAACCAGCCTGTATTACAACAAGATTTAGAAATTCAAATCTGAAATATTTTTTTTCTGCTCTGTGGATTTTTTTTAAGGTTCATACATAGCATGGCTCCACAGTTTTAATGATACAAGGTATTTCCTTACCAAGCAGTTGAATGCTCACACATATTCCAGGCAGCACTCCATGAGCAGCAATATCCATAATCCTACGTCCTGACAAGATCAAGTGTAACTGTGTTTGAGAATTTGATCACTTGGTCTTATTTGCACTGGATAGGACCAAACAAAATTCCTTTCATGACAGTATTTAAGCTCAAGTCTTCCTCATCTATGAAGTCTAAGATTTACAAATGTACCTAACATGTAATTCTCAGAGGAAATAAAAAATTCTCAGATATCTAAACAGAAAGTAAGTTTGTAATGCTGAAAACAAACCTGGACTAGTGCTACAGACCTAGGCTGGTGCTTTACCAGTATCGACGAAAGAAAGAGTGGGGAAAAGGCAGTTTTGTGAAGCTTAGGCACTGATAGCAAATATTCAAAATGCTTGTTTAATTCAGAGGCTAAATATTCTCCCACAACTCTTGGTTCTCCTTCAGCCTGTCATGGGTATCAGCCTTGATAAATGAGAGGATAGAAGTGATTCATCCTTCCTAATGCTGTGCTCTACAGCTGACCTCAGCCTCTCCTGAGAGTTCCCAGAGTCTGCTGAATTTACTGGTATAACCTATGGTTCATAACTAAAATTTTGAAATAATTTTTTGCTGCAATTTAATGATATTACATATATGTATCTCAGTGAAGTGATATCAGAGAAGGTAATGGGGGCAACAAACACTGCACTGTGAGGGGAATCTGCCTTTGAAAGGCTATTTGTAAATTTGGTGTTTAAAAACCATCTGTTAAACAGGAGAAGGCAGCGGCACAAAGTGCAATACACCACAGGCTGTCAGTTCTGTATTTACTAGACAAGGACAATGCCAGTCTAATTTTAATGATAAGCTATTCTGGTTGAAGCTAGACAGAACAGCTTCCTCCAGCTTCTTTGCAGGTGTGGCAGTTTGGAGAAAATCTCTCAGGTTTTGACAAAGTTACGGAGTTGTTAATAATGTCTTCCAGAAACCTCATAGAGAAAAAGAGGGAGAAAGAGAAGAAGGAGAAAGAGGAAGAGAGAGGCTTTGTGCTTTCATTACCAGCTCTGGCAGGAGAATAGGATCGTGAGCTCCTTGAAGTCTATTTGCCTAAATATTGGAGAGTTTTGCCAAATGGTAAACAAACTTTGGCAACTATTGCTTGGGATCTGTTATTTTTTAGTTCATGGCAGTAGCATCGTGTCTCAGTTAGGCCCTCAGAGGGATGAAAGGTAATAATCCCTGTGACAGTGTGAAAGTGCACCTATCCAGGAATCATGATATTTGCCTAAAAGGCAAAGTTCAGACCTTTTCACAAATAGGTAGTAGGTTAATAGTATGATTCAGGCCACATATTTTTTCCTGAATCCTAAAGAAGAACTGCATGTTGTCTACACTGGAAAGCACAAGAGGCTAGGGAGCAAACTCAAGCACTCGGTCCTGATTATCCCACCACATAATCAAAACACCCCACTAGCTCACTATTCAACTGTAGCAGATAGCTTTTTTCCAAGATTAAACCTGAGCTGGAGGACGGATATAGTCAATTCCCAAAAACATAGGAACTAATCTATACTAGGACTGCTTTCCTCCACTCTTCACATCCTCCAACACAATCCAAGGCCGTCTTGCAGTCTCAAACATACCTGAAAGCCCCTTCTCCAAGACATGCAAGCAACACCTTTTGTTTGTCACTAAGACATCACAGTGGTGAGCTGCATCACAGCCCTACATTAATTCAGACACTCCTGATGGAAACAGAAGTGTGGGCAGTGCAGACTGTAGGTGTAGATTTTATGTAAACTCTGTGGGACCATATCTTACGGGGCAGTCCAATCTTCCCTTTTGTAACACTACCCATGTCCAGGACATTTAAAACACTTTAATCATGCTGCACATAAGGAAAATTATCTTGCTTGAGCTATGCTGCAGTTCAATGATGGAAGTGGAAGAGCTTAAATTGCTTTTTAGTCTCTGGTGCTTAGGGTAAAACTGGCAAGCTCAAAGCAAGTTCACTTGAAGTCTTAGCACAGCTAGGTAGCACAAAATACACAAGTGACACTGAGTAAACAGCACCAGAGCAGTGTGAAGAAGGCACGTCCTAAAGATCTAAACTTTTTTCAGGCAGCAAGCTTAGAGTTAAGGAATAATGCACTTTGCCACTAGTGACCAGTTACATAAAACTTGTATGTGAAACTTTAGCAGGCTGTGTGCTAAAGAAAGTATAAATTGAAAATGTGGGTTGTGTATGATGCAAACACTTTAAAATTAACTACTTCTAGGCTGACTGGTTATTAATACTCAGTGTTATATCACTGCTATGTATCACTGTACATACACATTAGTAATCTAACACTGAACAAAATAATATAAATCAGTTGAGAACTTTAAATTAAATCAACATAACTCAACCATGAGTGGGTTTTATTTTTTTAAATGCAGTAGTTTAATGCAGTTCAGGCAGAGAAAATTGAACAGTAAAACATAGCAGGGAAATAGTGTATTAATTATGCATTTACAACCTATGATGCTTACTATATCAAAATAGCAGATTTCGAAGCACAGTAAAGGGCTTATATAAATGAACAAGTTGTGGTGCAACAGTGTCACCCATCCCACCTTGATTTGTGGTAGCTGCTTGTATAGAGGCTCTTAGCTTATGCTGAAGTTACTCTAGCTAGCTTAGCCTTGTTTCATTAACTTTGTACACAGTGGGAACTTTTTCATGTATTTGAACTTTCCCCTGACACCTAACTTTCAGATTAATGCACAACACTGAAATATCACAGCCAGACAGCTACAAAAGCCTACCCAGATTTGAAAACACTAACATTATTTTAACCAATATTGACCTATATTTTAACCTATTTTAACCTATATTTAACCTATTTTAACCTATATAAAGAAGAACTCATGGGATTTATCTGGGGAACGTAATCAAACCGTATGATAAAGAAAGTGAAAAAATAAAAAATAATACAAAAGAAGGTGAAAAGCATCCATATGCGTATGCTGCACATATTTTACTAAACCTAGGGATATCTTGGTAAGAGCAGTGCTTTCTAACACTGTCAAAACTCCTTCACCTTATGAAGATGTCTTCAAGGGCACAGCAGAAGGACGGGATGCCAACTAGAGGGACAAACTTGAGAAGTGAGCCCACAAGAATCTCACGAAGTCCAATGTGTCTAAGTACAAGATGCTGCACCTGGAGTGGAACAATCCCAGATATGAGTAGAGACTGGGAGAAGTCATTGAGGGCAGCCCTGTGGAGAATGTTTTGGGGGTTGTCATGGGTGAAAAGCTGGACATGAGCCGACAGTATGTGTTCACAGCCCAGAAGGTCAATCACATCAAAAGAAGTGTGGCCAGCAGGTTAAGCAAGGGGATTTTCCCCCTACTTTGCCCTAGGGACACCCCATCTGATGTACTGTGTACAGTTCTGGAGTCATCAGCAAAACAAAGATGTGGACCTGTTATTGCTGGTCCAGGGAAGGGCCATGGAGATGATCAGAGGGATGGAGCACTTCTCTTATGAAAACAGACAGAGAATTACGGTTGTTCAGCCTGAAGAAGAGGATGGAGAGACCTCATTGCTGCCTCCCAGTACCTTAAGGGGTCTTATAAAAAGGAGGGAGAGGAACATTTTAGATGGGCAGATAGTACACTGGACAAGGTGCCGTGGTTTTAAGGAGGTTTAGATTGTTAGGAAGATGTTAGGAAGAAATTCTTTACTTAGACAGTTGTGAGGCACTGAAACATATAGAAGTTGTGGATGTCCCATCCGTGGAAGCATTCAAGGCCAGGTTGAATGGGCCTTTGAGTAACCTAGTAAATGGCATCCCTGCCCAGGAAGGGGGATTGGAACTAGATGATCTTTAAGATTCCTTCCAACTCAAACCATTCTATGATTCTATGACCTATTGAGAATCCTTTCCTTCCATTCCCTCCACAGTCTTTCCCCAAAAATTATTGTAGACAACAACAATAATAAAAAAACAGTTAAAAAATTAAATACATATAAAAAAATTCTTAACCATGTGGGAGGGGGGGGAAAAACCCCACTGTTTTCAAATGAATGCAAGAATTCTAGTTTCATTTTCATTAAATATTCTATGAATATTCCTTCGTTTAATTCTCTCAAAATAACAGTTATTTCTTGCTCAGTTTATCCAATTTTCACAGATTAGTTACTTATTCTTTCAAGTCCTACTCATTTTCCTGTTTCTTGAAGAGCTAGAAACTATCTCTTCTGAGCCCCATTAAAGCTCTCTATTCACAGTGCTCTCTGTGCTTCGTGGTGCAAACAGTTTTGAACGGGTTGAAAAAAAAAATGTACTTGATGAGAGAAAATATTCCACTTCGAAGTATGAGATGGTTGTGTATACAGGCCTTTATTTTACAAAGATGGGTGGGATATGTAAAGCAAGGGGTATTATTCTCACCTGACTATGGATATCCCAATTTTATTTAGATCTGTCATCCTCATCAATTTTTATTGATGGCAGAGAGAAAGAGAGCTGCAAAGAACCATGTAGCTCACCCTAACAGATATGTAAGACAAACCAGATTAATCTGAAGATGACTGTTTCTTTCTATCATCACCAAAAATGAATTTAGGATGGCTACTTCCAACTTGGACACCTAATTTTCAGACATCTAAACAGTGACAGATGCAAACATTGCCTTTAGAATTATTCAGTCTTACTGAACTGATTATCATGTTGCCGAGGGTACAACAAAATAACCACTCCCTTTTGCAAGCATCCTATAATGTATATAGTCTCAGTACTTTAAATAGTCCATTGTTTTTATAATTTTTTTATAACTTATTTAGACAAGCCAGCCAGTTACCTTTCATACTGATCTCTATAGATTTGCTTTTTTGTCCCATAATTGCAGTCTCTTTTCTTTTCTGCCAAACTACTGCATCTGAAAGTTTCCGATATATGGCACCTTCCTCTTAGCATCCCTCAATTAAAACACAAACCATCTTCAGATCATATTTTAAAAGGGCATTCTCTCTCCAATAATCTTAAACTGGCCTCTATTAACTACCCAGAGAAGTTTTGAATTTTCCTAACAAAGCTGAACTATTAAAAGATGTAAATTGGAACCAAGCTAACTATATTTTAAATATTCATTATTTTAACCACTTCCTGTTATGATATTGAAAAATATTTTTAGACTATAACAGGACTTCAGTGTTACCTCTGTAGAACGTTTCTGTAGCTGTTCCTTTAAGTAAAATGGACATGGACCAAACGAAAACATTTATGTCTAAGCAGAACCTCACAAAAATATATTATATATGACTAGGAAAGGAAAAATGAGCAGGGCATGGAAGAATAACAGCAACAAGAGATACCACTATCAGAAATAAAATTAAATGTAGACAGGAACATCAAACGAGAATGTTGTATTATAAATAACCATGTCCCTAACTGAAACCATAAATCAGACTTTACTTATCTTTAATCTCTCTCTTGAGCATTGTAGATGTAGCTTCAGCTGCCTAACTACAGCCCTGACAGGCATTTGATCCCTGGGACAGTCCGGTCAGCCTTGAAGCAATGCATTCCTCTTCTCATTAATCCACGCCGTGGACCAGATTTAGGCTTCATTTCAACTCTAAGCCATATCTCTTCCCAGGCTGCTTTCAAATTACTTTCCTGGTTCACCTCGAGGAAAATTTTGACACTGTGCATTCTGCACAGTTCCTTGGCAATTGTCATGCAGCCAGCACAGCCCACCCTGGCACCGGCCCATTAAGGCTCCAGTCGTGCCTCCAAGGTCTGCCCCTGCCTGCACTTCATCTTCAGCTCCCACTTCAGCCCAACTGCCTCTGCCAATTCCATGAGCCTTGAAGGTCACTTGGTCAATAAAAAGATCAAAAGTGAATAATGAAGCCTAAATGTACAAAAAGGCAGCGGAAGAAAGCAATACAACTGTACGACAGGAAATAACTGACACAACTTTTGCCAGAGAAGCGGATATAATGTCACTTATAGCTAATAAATAGACGGCTGCCTTTATAACTTACAGATTTCTTACGCATAATGTTTCCAAGTTGATGCCTTTCTTATCCATCTGCAAAAGAAAACAAGTAAACAATTTGATTTCATTTTTTCATGTCTCACTTCCATTAACAATCCTTTTTTTTGTCTTGAAAACGGCAATATTGGCCAAAAATATTCATTCTAAGTGCTCTTGCAAATCATATTGCCTGCTTCTCTGAGTCCCTTATCTGACTGCCTATTCTAAGCTCAAACATAAGCTTTTTGTCTTTCAGAAGTCTATATATGTACATTGAACTGCATTTTGTGCTATCTTGAATACCTACCCATCAATAAATTCAGGCAACGCCCACTAAACTGCTCAAAATATCTCTGTTTGTTTCTTAGCATTACTTACTTAGGAATGTTTGTTTCAAATTGCTTATAACCATTAATTATTGTTGAAATACAACTAATTAAAAAATGAATGATAGAAATAAAGGAAAGCTGGTGCACAATAGAGCTGAAGAAAAATCCAACCCAAAGATTTGTCTCCTGCTGTGCATTACCTATTTTAAAAACAACACTGACATGCCTTCTTTACATGAAAAAAAGCCTTTGATGTAAAATTATTTGAACTAATTACACCATAACTTTAAAAATACTACACCTATAAATAACCACATTAAAATTACACCAAATTAAATTAAATATGAAAAAATTCTGATTTATGAAGTCTCTAAGTAGTGAACTGCTATAAAGTCATAGAATAGAAACAGTCATCAAGCTAATAAGTAAGAATGAAGTATGTGAAAGAGAGAAATATAAGACAAAAAAAAGGATTAAGTATGCTACAGCTAGGTTCATTAGTTCTTAATTTAAATTGACAAATACAATATGCACAGATTGAAAACAGTTATTGCCCCCAGTATAACAAAAAATAGTTGGTAAAATCTGGGTGCAAAAGCTATGCACCTCTACCCTTTTTTAAAGACTGCTCTCTACAGTCCTGTCTAATCTGCCATCTCATTGGAGTGAAAGTTCAGAAAAGACAAGGAATTCCTGGAGCAGGAGGCTGTTGCGGTGATCGAGCCCACTCGCAGAGAGCATGGCATCCAATGGGTGGATTTCCCCACCCAGGACAGTGGTCCTGAGGGCGGTGCTGCAGGCAGCACAGCTATCTGAGGGCTCAGCCCCCTGGATGTCACTCTCCCGGACATCTCCTCCCCAGTTCCAGAACCCTCCAAGTTTATGTATTCCCCATTGGTTAGTTGAGCTATGTTTATGTATAAGTTCTGTTTAATAAGCAATTACTTTCTAGAAGGTTCTTGCCAGCTGTTATCCCCATTAGTCTGTTCAAATATGTTCCTCCCTCTGTTCCCCCTTATTGGTCACCTGTCACCCCTCATCATTCCCTTATTGATCTGTTCCCTGAGCCCACCCCTGAGACACCCCCCTTTAGAAGTATTGTGTAAATCCATCACCTGGCCACTCCGAGTGTGATTTTTTGGGCTGATTAAATCTGACACTGTTGCCTCAGGTGGTCCTCTCTCGACCTTTGTCTCCTCCTCTGGTATTGTGACACCTTAGACTGCAGCCTGCTTCCTAGAGAGCCAGAAGGCAGAACCACTGCTGCTTGCTGAGGTGACTCCCCTGGATGGAACACTTTGCAAGTGTCGCCTGCAGGCCTCCGGGCGGCCGAGCAGACAGCGCGACAGGAGGCCACAAAGATGCTGAAGGCTCTGGAGCATCTCTCTTATGAGGAGACACTGCAGAAGCTGGGCCTGTTTAGTCCAGAGAAGAGAAGACTGGGAGGGGATCTCATCAATGCACATAAATATCTCAAAGGTGTGAGGCACCAGACTCTTTTTGGTTGTGTACAGAGATAGGATGAGGAATAATTGCCATGAACTAAAACACAGGAAGTTTCACCTCAGCACGAGGAAGAACTTCTTTACATTGGGGATGGCAGAGGCCTGGAATAGGCTGCCAAGGGGGTCACAGAGAGTCCCTCTCTGTTCAAAACCCACCCATACATGTTCCTCTGTAACCTGCTCTAGGCGACCCTGCCTTGGCAGGGCAATTGGTCTAGATGATCTTCAGAGGTCCTTTACAACCCTGAAAATTCCGTGCTTTTGTGATTCTGTGAATGAGGCAACAGAAGATAATAAATACTAAATGAAGGTGTTAGGTTTTGAGGAATGTTTTCAGCAGAAGTCATATGCAGAGCATGAAACGTCGATGCAAGAATTTCGGAAACAAGTGTAAAGAAGAGTGGCAGTTCTCAGTCTTCAAATCTTAAAATGTTGTGGATTGAAGAAAAAAAGATATTCAACAACATGTAAAATCTCTTAGTGTTGTCAAACCAAGTGCAAATGAGATGAAGACAAAGCATAATAGATGCCTGTATCAAGAAAGATGCGTGTATCAATACATGTATCAAGAAAGAAATTCAGCATCAGGATTCCCCTGCGAATTAGCACATGCTATGACTTTTGGGGATTCTATTTAATTTTATTCCAAAGTTAAATCAGCCATTTGCTTTCCTAAATAAAGTTGTTCCTGTGTTCTGTGTATCTTCCACATAACAGAAGACAAAGATGCACTTTCCTGGTGTGTTTCATTATTATTAACAAACATTTATTCAGTGATCGGTTTTCTGCATTTTTTCCTAAAGCAATGTAGTGAGAAAGGCTGCCAGCAATTAAAGTGCTTCATCATTAGTAGTTGGTCTTAAATAAATGAGCACAGGAATGAGCTCTTGATGCAACTGAATACTTAGGGCTGGACACAATCTCAAAGTGAAGTGGAAGAATTATTTCAGGAAATTAAGTGTCCATTAATGACACTTTGACAACAAGAATGTGGATATTTGCTAAATATGTAAAATGAATCTTCACTTGTCGCACATTCTATGCAGCAGATGACTTTGTTCTGAAAGACTGAGGATTATGTCAGTGAAAAAACAGACTGGTCATCTGCAGCTATATTCCTATCTTTTGCAAAATATTTTTCTGCCTAAACCCAAGTAGAAAAATAAAATTTTTTTTTAAATTTTGCTTAATTAGTGAAAAGTCTTGAATTGCTATTTGAGACAACAAACATCAAGAATACTTGAGCTAAACAAATTGCCATATCAGAGAACTGCAAGAGTTAATCCCATAATGAAAAACTGTATGTAGGATTAAAGCAAGATTGCACCAAGTTATTTGACAAGTGAACAAGAGTCAACTCCTGAACTTGGAGCTCCAGCATTGTATTTTCTGTCTGGGCCTTAACATCCATGACTGCTGAGTGCTCATTCACTTCATTTCAGAAAATTCATGACAAAAGGCTAATTCAGTTCTCTTACAGGCCCTTTTGATAGATGAATAGGTTTTATTCTGACACAGCCATTAAAATCAACTTGGAAAATTGAAAAAAAGAGTGCTTTTGACTGTCATATAGACAGTTGTTCTCTGATAGCTCCAATTCCAATTTGCAAATGTCTTTATTGCAAGTTTCCTTGCCATTTTTTATTGAAGATTAATTAACAAACACACATAATAAATGCATAATTAACAAATGCATTTGCTTTTATGTTACTGTAGATATGAAACTTGAGGCGAAAACCATACGCTTATTGTAAATGTTATGGAACAAAAGGGTAAGCACATACTTAAATGTCAAAAACTATTCTCAGTGTGTCTCAAGACAGTTTTAAACGCCTGGTTTTGTTAATGTGATTAATGTGCTACCTTTGAAAAGATATTCACAGACAAAAAGTGTGGCAATAAATTTGGTTACAAGTGTCTAGAAATATTTCTGGTTTTGTTCTTGATTTCCATTAAAATAAGAGGTAGTTTCCATAAACTCCACCTATAATCCCTGACTAATACATGTCCTTTAAAAGCTCCAGAATGCAGATTCTGTTGTTTACTCAACATTTAAATTGGGACATTTTCATATTGTAAAGTAAATATCTTAAATTAAAATTAAACCCCACACATTCTGTGTACTAAACAGATGGAAAATGTTTTTCTTCACATCTAGCACTCAAAATTGTACCTTAACATGCTTGCACTGCATTACGGGAGCATTTCATTAAAGGAGTATTACAACTGCAGCCTTCTGGACTCTCCCTACCTGGTGTTTAACTACTCTACAGTGCAGGCGAAAGCATTTCTGCCGCGACCACACAGAAAGGAACTCCACCAGAAAAGCAGAAAGGGGTATATCCTGTGCCATTGGGACAGTTCTCCTATTTATATTTCCTGACAATAACAATAATTACATTTTTTGGAATTGCATTATGCTAGTCACTGTTGTTTAGCTTTGATCCTGATACATTTTTATGTAATGGTACCAAGGCATCATTCTTGTTTTGGTGAAGTAGTGCAGAATTTGGAGAACTGTGCCCTGGTTGAATTCAGGATCAGTTTCCAGATTATTTATGCAGTTTATCAAGAATATTATGGGTTTAAATCTTATCCAACAGTGTGCTTTGAGAAACTCCTGGGTGATAAAGATATATTCTCTTCTAACATCAAGTGTTTCAAGACATTCAAATTTAAACTCTTAGCACCGAGAATTTATTTTTCCAAAATGAAATATTTAGAGAATATTCTAAATAAGGGAGATAGAAAAGAACTTTTCTGAAATAGTGAATTAATATGCTGATGTATGATTGATGTCAGTGCTCAACACTTAATTCAGCAAGAAGTGACACTTCGGAGTAGTCAATTTGCTAATTTAGACTAATTTAAATAAAAACACTAAAAGATATATTTTCAGAATGAGTTGTTCTGTCTTCAAACCAAAAAATAATTTATATGTCATATTTTAAATTAAGAATTTTAACGTATTGTTTCTTTTGAATATTTATCTCCATTAAAACCAGAAAGAGCTGAATAACTTGAAAATGAAACTAATATTTTCATATGACAAAAAGAAAGTGTATGGCATTAGTTGGATTATCATAGTTATCATGTTTCCAAAAGAAAAGGGAGGAGGCACAGCAATTTGACCCAGGAGAAATGTATTTCCCACATTTATCTGGAGAAACACTTAGTAATAAAAAACATTCAAAAAATCCGACCTTATTTATGTTAGATATTATATTTTCATTGTCAGATTATAGTGTTGAAATCAGAAAATTTCCATTCACATTTTTTAAATACTGTTAATTGTAAAATCAGTATTTTAAGAGTTACATACTTGGTCAGAAACCATGTCAGATATTTTAAATGATATTTTTAATAATACAGTTCAATTCTTGGATCAAAGATTAAGGCAGACATAGCTAAGATAATCCTACATTTTCTTCTTCTCAGTTCTCTCAATAAATATTCTGCTACTGCTACCCCAGGATAAATCTCATAGTTAATCAAATAAATGTATAAGCGATTTTATTGGAATAAATTTTTAAAAATAAATAATAAAATCAGCCCAGTGTGCAAACACTGCTGCACTTTTTGTGGCAAATCTTATTTAATTATGGACTGACTGTTCAATTCTGGACAGTGAAAAACAACAACCAATTCACCACAGCAGCAGCCGGTTCCTCATCATCTGTTTCTTTCATTCCATTTCCTTTGGTCTGAGAACTTGCCTGAGCACCCACACAAAAATATCTGTCCTTCCGCTATCACCACTACAGCAGCGAGGGCTCTTTGGCAAATGGCAACAGAACTTTTCCCTCACACAAGCCCTGCCAGAGCACTGACCCAGCCATGCAGGTGGCAATCCTGCTGTGAGACCCAGGAGTCCAGCAGCTTCCAGCTGCATGTCTGGGAAAGAGTTAGGTACCTTCACGGCCCTTACGAGTGCCATCGGACAGCTGTCTTTTGCTATCACAGGGGCAAAAAATTAGATTTCACTGTGTTCTAACAGTTCTTTGGGTGAGCAGCTAGGACTGCAAAATGAACTGGGGAGCTACACGGAGCTCAAGAGCAGTCACGGACATTGTAGTTGGTCAATGCATTAATTTATGCATTTTAGTTTTATAATTTCAAGACGGCATTATGAACTGCCAACAAAGTTTGTCTGCATTTAATAGCTTCAGATGTTTGCAAGATGTCTGCAGTGTTCCTCTCTGGTTACAGTGAAGAAAGGAGGACTTCAGGAGCACTAGCCAGTAGTATGACAATTATCTAGAACTGAAAAATTTGCCACAATTATTTGTGTGGTAAGAGCAAATATTTATCAAGAATTTGGGGGACAAGTCCTAACATAAAAAAAGAGCTTGAGTACAGGTTTTCATCACAACAGCAAAGGCTTAGCCATGACCTGGGACTGTACATTTACTGTATAATAGGCAGTTAATATGTGGTTATTCCTGAGAGGAGCAATCTGGGAGCTTAGAAACACACTGTACCTCTGTGTGGCAACTAATTCAGCTAGAGTCCTGTTGAATTGATGTGTTGTTCTTTTCTGAGTACTGCTGATACTGACTGCTTTGAGTTGTTGTAAGGAAAAGACAAAGGACCATTTATAGTTAACCACCTATGGGAAGGAAGACTGCAAAATCATGAAATTAATTGCATTCCTACATTTCACTTCTTAGATTTCAACAGCACCTTCTCTTGAAGATACCATGAGCTATGTAAGAATTTGTAGCTATCATCAACAGATCTTGTTCCCATATAAAAGCAGAGCTATTTCCCATTATGATTTCCTCCTGGAAATACTCCCTGCAGGAGGATAAACATATGGTAAATGTGAAAAAGTTAATTGCCTATATATTGGCTGTAAAAGTTAATTAGCTGCATAGTCTTCCATATATTGGTATTTTAACAATTTACCTTCAGATGTCAAAACTGATGCTTTCATTTTCCTAGGTCTGTTACCTCAAAATTAGCTTACAAGAAAGTTCGATGCAATAAACAGATCTTTCTGTCCAGAGACTGCATGCACCTTACAGAGCAGTTATACTCTTTTTGTCAGTTATCCCAGGGAAAAGAAGTTGATCCTTGGGATTCTCCCCATCTGATTGTGAACGGTCAGTCAAAAGCTAACCTGGAGAAAATATGTTTTAAGCCAAGTCTGTTGCCTGAAGTAATTGCCTGTCTGGCCATATAACCATAAGAGTTTTAGGCAAAAAGGAAGGAAAATATTGTCAGACAGTATTTGTGTGGCCCTAATCTTCCAAGAAGCCACAGTTTAGTTCCCATATTCTGTTGTTATGACTACCTGCGCTCAAGTTTGTCTCGTATCCGGGCTTTAAGCAAGCTCCACAACACGGAACGCATGGGACAGAGTTTCAGCTCCAAAGACCCCTTAAGACAGTGCATCAAAGACCAAACTGAGATATTCAGACACCTGGTAAGGGACACAGACACACTCATTTTCTCCAATTCTCATACTGTCTGCAGATACAACACCTGGCTAATATCAGGCAGAAAACTATCAAACTTCTTCATTGAAGGCCCGGTAGGACAAACTCGATTTTTGAAATTCTGGATAGCTGAACAGAAATTGTCTGTAGTACCACACCCTTTGAGAGTCCTTTAGTTATGCTTCTGTGAAGGGTTGCTTATGTAGGAAGGTGTGGATCCTACTGAAGATGCCAGATATTTGAAAGTGAGGTGCTAAATTATCTAACACTGTACCTTCTATTGGGTTTAGGCCCTACCTTTGTCCAGAGTCCAAATTTTGCTACAAGGTTGGCACTTTTGAGTTTGGTACCATGCTGAAGGTCCAAATTCCAGGCAATGCTAACAAACACCGTCAAGACAGAACTTATAACTTAACCCTTGATCATCTGTGGCACTTATGTTTTAACCAATTCCTTCCTATCTTTTATGGACTGCTCCAGCTAGCTGTTTCCAAGATAAAACTGCTGTAGAGACAGATATAATCGAGCAGTCTGGAGGCAAGACAGTCTGCATCACTTGGCTCTAAGGTTCTTTTTAAATATTATAATAACTTATTATAACAGTATAATAATCGATTGTTTCTCTTTTACTTACTGGATCCTCTGGACCTGTCAGTGAGACCCCTGAGATCTTTAATTAGCAAGAAACGGATAGCCTAGAGAAAGCCTGGTAAAATTAGGTCTATGGGAAGGATCTTTACTTCTCTCTCTTTTGGGAAAAGGAAAGGTAGAAAGGAGACTGAGATGAAAAAAATGAAATTATTTTTGCATTTACAGTGTTTTTTCATGTGAGTTTAGAGTAGTTATGAATTTTAGGTACTCATGCAACTTACAGGTGGAAGCTCACATTTCTTTTGTGGCTAAGGGCTTAGAAGACATCTTGTCAATGGCATATTGCTAGATCACCATACACTATCCCTGATGCCAGTTAACTAATTACTTCAGATGGAATAAAAAACACTGGAAGGTACAAGTTCTTAATTTGGACTTGATATAAACTTTCATCAAAGATGGAGTTTCATTTGTAATAAAATTTGTAAGAGTTAGTAGGAATTCCCCTCATGATTTCTTCAACTTCACGTGTATGATTTTTTATACTATTGATAAATGCTTCTGCAGTTACTTTTCAAATGAAAACATCCTCCCATCAGAATCTGAAAACTCGAAGACTGAGCATCTTTTCCATTCCATTAGATGCCTTAGTTTTTGTGAAACTGAGAAAAATAAATGATTATCAGTAAATGACTACCACTGACTACCCATCTCTTAACACCATTGCCTCTAGTCTGACTAACTGGCCAGCAATTGCATGAAGAACACTTTATGCAGATTTTAATTCCTTCTTTCTATGCAGATTATTCCCTAAGAAACAGTAAAATTTTCTAAAGCATGTTAACTCTGTTTATTTCTGCATATTTGAAACAATTCTCATTGGATCTTACATGCAATTTCAGTAAGCTTTTAAAGAATTTTCATAGCTGAGAAAATCTTCCTTTTTTACTGCTCCATTGGCAAATCTGGAGTAGTGTAAAATGATCTTGTGATAGCCAAACAAAGCACTGACCTATTTGTTCCATATGTGTTTGTCTTTGACGAAGAGGTGCTAGACTAGAAACAGTTGAATAAAAAACCAAATCTGGACCAGCATCAAGAAAGGCTTGTTCTTCTTAACTCAGTATGGGGCAATTTTTAAATGCCCAGGTGCAAAATTAAGAGCTGGCCACCTCTACAAGCACTTACAGCTGGGCACTACTCTGCCTACATCTGATTGTTTCACCATCAAGTTGGCTTTGCAGCAGCAGCACTTTAGATCCCTGCAAGCCCAATGAAGTAGGTATGTTTTAAACACATCTTGTAAACAGATCTTACCAAAGGCAAATTATTTTCTTTTTAAAATTACCAAACAGATGTAGGTGATCTAGTTGCCTGTCCTTCCTCAGACTAAGGAACAATAAATGCACATCTTAAAGCTGCTACTAAAGCATCAAGACAGAAACTAGTTTCCATTCTATACAATGAGGCTGTGGTAGTATAGAATACAAAGTTGAAGAGGCTGTGGCAGTTGAAGAATATAAAGTTGCAGGGGCCAGAAAACAAGTTAATCAATGTATTCACTGTGAGATGATGCTTTGATTTCATTTTATCTAAGTAGGGAATAGAATCCAGGCTTTTTATTTTGTGGTTGAATGGTTTAATTATTTTGTGAATATAAGTCCTGAAAAGTGGAAAGTATGTCACCGCTATGTTCTCCTGATCCTTCATCAGCTCAGTGGAGTCTTTCAGTCTGCCAACAAGAAGTCTAGTTAGAACTTTTATAAAAAACTGATTAAAGAACAAAACAACAACAAAAAAAATATAACCAACAAACAAAAATGCAAGTCCCCGTACCCTGAGATGCTGTATGTAAACACAAAGCTCCTAACTTTGAGTAAAAGCCACCTGTCTTACTGATGGGCTGAGAGAACCTGTATGTGATTCTCTTATGAATTGTTCAATCCTCACAAACCCACTTGGAGAAGCCTCCAAAATGCTAAAAGCCACAATGTTTAGATTATCTTGTATTTGTGTGTGTCAATGCTTTTTTTAGGAAACAGGGGCTGGTTCTATCCTTCCCATGAACGTTGTGAAAGATCTTGCTGGTTTTCCAAGTCAATCTGGCCATCTCCAACATGAATGAAAGCTCTCCTTCTGCTACCTGGATCAAGTCTTCAGGTACTATCAGTTGTAGAGATTTGTGACCAATGTCAGGGTCTCAAGAGAAGCTTTTAGCACCTCACATGAGATGATCAATTTTATCAATCTCTCCTCAGCTGGTACACATTTACAGAGGGCTACTGAGCCTCCTTACCAAATCAGGCAGGCAGACAGGGCAGGTAGCCTCAAGACTGTCTAAAAAGCCCACTATCAAAAATCATACACGATACTAGACTGGGCAGAATGGGAGAGAGATGCAGATCAGAAATGTTGCCTGAAGAAACCAGAAGCTGTGTAGTGGGGGAGTTATTAGTAAGCATTTAAACATTTTTTGTTTTCCTGGAACATAACTGGAGCCAGTAACATTAGATGCAGCTGGTCTAGTGCTTGGACACTTTGATGCTGTGAACTTCAGAAAGCTGCCAGTGGACTCTGGGTCTAGTATTTATTTCCATGCCTCTAAGTTCAAGTATAATGGAGCTATTGATTCTTGCTGGTTTTGCATATTATGGATAAACATGATCTTATTATAAACTGCAATTTATTTGGTTTAGCTGTCTTTCCAGAGTGGAAGCTGATCTTTGCTTTTAATATGCTTTTGCTGTTTATACTTCTACATGCTATGTGAGTTGGACATTGTGAGTGCAGAGCACTTGAGTTATTGAAAGGCAGTCAAATACTCTCATCCCAAGTCATCCAGCTGTAAATCTGAAAATATAACTTGTATTTATGTTGAGAAACACTTGCATATTCTTACATCTGAGAACTTTAATTGCTGTAGTATTACCACTTGCCATGTTGCCTTTTTAACTCCTATTTGTTTTTTTATTGGTAGACAGTAGTGAAATGGTTACCAGCATTGAACAGAAGTTCCTAATGCTTACATCCCATAATCACTAAAGGAAACCTATTTAGATCTTATTCTCCTCTTTATTCTCTTTTTGCCTATTACGTCTTTCAAAGCAGCTACGTTTTCAAAGACATATGTAAATATAATGGCAGTAATATCGATCCTCTGTTCCAAATGCTTAAGCACCATAATCATTCTAAGAAACATGTTTAGATAGTAAAAGATCTCTGCCACCCCCAATTTGATTTGGGGCAGGTAGTCTGGGATTGTTTTGCAGTTCAAGATGAAAAAAAAATAATATCTGAAATAGCAACATTTCATGGATGTCTAAATAAAACACTCTTGTTCTAAAAATAGAATGTGCATATACAGGCTGCACAAAAAATAAAGAAAAACATGATTTCAATTCTTTTTAGGTTGACAAACTGAAAATAAGTCACTCTCAAGCTAAAACTGTTTAAGTATTAGTTAGGGGTAAAATCAATGCTGGTCTGTAAGTAGCAAAACCCCAGAAACTCAGAACCAATTTGTTTTGCAGAGATGAGGAAAATGGAAAACTGAAATAAAGTGTAGCTTATCATAGGTACAAATTTGTTTTATTTCTTTTTTATTATTTTCCTTTTACTGAGATGCACAACTTTTCCAATTTTTATTAAACCTGCTAACCTTAGAAGCTTGCAGAATTATTACAGCAGAATGCTTTTCTTTTTATTAATTCTTTTTGAAGTAACTTTTCGGACAAGAAAGTGGTATCCACTGATACCACTAGGGCTCTATTTGGAAGTATAAAACTGTCAGACATAGGAAGGAACAACTTTCTTGTTTGTGTACTGGTTTATAATTCTTTCTATTTATAGCTTTGTGAAAAACTCATTCTATTTGCTCATAGAAAAATGAAAATTAAATTCCTAGGTTATATCTATGAGATTACACATTTGACATGAAGGGGATCAAGCTGTGCTTTGCACTTGTTGAAGAGTTTTGGCAGTTCTCACAGTTAGGATCAACAATTTTTCCAAAACCAGATACTGGCACTCAGACTGAATTTTGCAATTCATGGTGGCACACTGCTGATGCAAGTTTGCGTGGCGCATTGATTGTTCCCTGTGTTAAATATACTTGGTCATGCTGATTTTTTCCCAGCTGCTTCAGATCTTGATGTGATGTATTTACTCCTGTATATTTCGTCTTTTTTATTTTATGAATTATGATGAACAGAGAATTTATAAAACTAAAGTAACAGACATAAGAAAGCAGGAAAGTAAGTTTGATTTTGAAGGTCAATCGTACGGCCATTTCAATTTTTAGGGTGTCTTGATTTTAGAGTTTTGATTCAAATCTTCAAAGGAATGAAGATTTTGTATTGATTTTGTCATTTCTGAAAGGAAGTTAGTTTATAGGAAGTCCAAGATTCAGCAACCAAGACCATTACTCTTTACACAATTTAACAAATATGCACAAAACTCATAGTTGAGTAAAATGTTATCTCCCAGTTTTTCTGCACTTCTACCTAAAGGCAGTGATGAGTGAATAAGCTGACAAACTTCTGTAAATATTTCCTGATGAATTTGTTCTGTGTTCCGTCTGTTCCATGGAATTATTTCAATATAGATATTTTTTCGTGTTTTTCTTCAGAAAGGAGGAATTGCTACATACTGAACTCAGAATTCAGATGATTTCAAGCTGCTGTAAGGATTTGGTTTATTTTATTTAAAGAGTAAACTGTGCTTATCCTTTGGAAGATGAGTTTTGTCAAAGAATTTCCAATGATTCAAAATCAATTCCAAATGGGAGGAAAACAAAGATTTAAAGGGATGTTAAGATTAATTTTCTGTATATAATATCCCCACATATTAAAAAAAAAAGAGATTCTCTTCTTTTTTTAATATAGAGTGAATGTTTTTTAATGATGTTTTCTGCTTTCTAAAGATAGAATCAGGCTAATCAGCTTGCTGAAGTTTAATTTATTATCTGGTAGTGTCCATTTTGCATATTTAGATACTATTTGCATAAACAACATAGCTCCTATTATCAGCTTTTCCCAAAAGATTACAAAAATAGTAATTAATCTAATTTGCATGATGATGAAGATAGTTACCTGAGCTTATTTTTAATTTTTTTCCTTCTTTTAACCATAGTAAAGTGCCTTTTTTTTTTTCAGAGATTCACACTGTACCCTCACAGAATTGTGTTCTAATAAGCATTGTTGTTTGAAGTTTTCAAAGATGGGGCTCAATTCCCTCAAAATGGATTATTCTGTGATTATATTCCCTGGATATTGGCTGATATGAGGCACCCATTCAGATGAAAATGAAATCTTGGAGTCCTGAGCACTCTCGGCACTATAAAGAGCCTCCTTTTGGTCTTATATTCTCACATGCTCATAAATGAGAAATCTGTGGAACAGGTTAAGCCCACTGCTGTGTTTGCCTTTGAAAACTGAGTTTCTCCTTTTTTCTTTTTTTTTTTTTTTTTCACTTTTGTGCTTCTGGATATCTCTATATTCATTTTTTCTTTTCCAAAAAGGAAATGCAAGGCTATATTAAAATTTGTGTGAGTGAAAAAGCAGGGTTCGATAGATTTAAATCCCTGGTGATTGACAGGTACCTTCTTCACATTCAGCATCACTGCAGTCAATGAGCTGGAGGGTTTCAGAGAGAGTGAAAACAAAGATCATACCCAAAGGATTGCTTCTCCCAGTACCAGCAATAATAACCCTGAGTTTTGTCCTTAGGCAACACACATGAAAACAAAAACAAAAACAAAAATAAAGAGGAGTACATAAATTATTTACCACTATTAAACATTAAAACAGCAAAGGGTTTTATTCAGGGGATTTGATGTGTCAATAAAATAACAAAAAAGGAATAGCAGCATACTTTGCTGTATTCTCCTATTGACATCCAAATTGAAGGGAAAATGGCAAGGACAGAATTTCCATAGATTGCCTGTGAGTAGTTGCTTGAGTTAGAAATGTAGGTGTAAATTAATATAACTCAATTTTTCTGTTACATGTGGTGCAACCTTTTTCCATTGGTGCACACATCACATTGTCTTGTGGGTTTATGGGATCTCTCACTGCTTTCCCAGGTATAATAGAATCACTATGCCTGAATAAGTAACTTTTCCTGACTTTTGGCTATGGCTGCATGTCACAGATATGAAACAACCAGCAATTTTGTCATGCTGCTGAGATGGAACAGTTAATTGCACAGGGGTAAGCTGCATCCAGTACTGTTTGCAGTAGCACCAGCTACAAATCCCTTAGTGTCAAGTTTCCTGCTTTTGCCTACCAGCACAAGATCTCACAGTTCTGTTATTCTTGGGTTGGACCTTCTGTACCATCTCTTGTACTGTACTGTGCATCCTCGTGGTTACTGTGGTGGTCTGGGTCTGGCACCTGAGATTTCGCAAGGGTGCTGGAGCAGACTAATGAGACAACTTTCCAAATGCCAGCAGAAACAATGTTTTCTAAGGACGTGAAAAGAAGGCAAACGTGCGTGTCTATCTTATCTGTCCTTAAAGCAAACTTACTCTTTAGACAATATACCTTTTTGCCCAGACTAGTTCATATAGCATTCTGGACAATTAAGCATGAATCATCTCAGTCTTTGACATTTTTCTTGCCTTTAAAAACATCAAAAGTATTTTTCTGTACAGCTTTTTTCAACCTGCAGTTTGTAATTCCTTCTGCTTTCCTGAAAATTCTGTGGGCTCCCTCCAATACCACGTACAGTACCATGGCATTTCAGTCTTGGTCCTTCCGAGGTGCTGCGCTCTTCTACCTGTTTCCTTTCCCCCTGCCCCAAATTTTACCAGAATGCTTCCTTTCACTGGCATTTTTTCAGAAGGAAAGTAAGAAGACAAGTTTTCAGCAGGAACAGGTCCCTGAATAAATAGGTATGCTGCATTACTTCTGATGGACTAAGAGGGGTAGGACGTGATGGAAGAATGATCAGGTTTTGCCAATTATGTTGCAAATAAAATAGTTTTCTAGTTAATAATTTTTCCATGTGGAATTGTGGAATAGCTCCATGTTTATAAAGAAGCTATTATCTTGTCTTATTGGCATAATTTACTAATGATTTTTCATTTAGTTTAATGTTGAATGAAAAAAGCTAAAATTTCTTTGGTTTAGAATAAATAGAGATTGTTTTAATAGAATAATATCACAGCAAGGATTTTAAGATGTCCTAAGACTGGCTTTATTAATAAGCAATGCCTTTTCATGCAGCAGATATATTTTACATTCATCTGTTGTACAAACACTTATCTACGGAGAATTGTCTCAGCTTGCTTATTGGTCTGCCACTTGTCTCATGTCTTAAGTACTGTCCTGACTTCAGCCAACGACAGAGTGAATTTTTTGCAGTAGCTGTGAGGGGACGCAGCCTGGAGCCCTGGAGGAATGGCCAAGACCCTACTGTTATTTGGTGTCACCTCTTGTCATTGCCAGGGGCTGGGGAAAGGCACTCTCTCTCCCTTCCAAGAAGAAGAACATTCCTTCCTGATGAAGCAAGCGTGGTGAACAGAGCGGTGGAGTAACACTGGTCCCGACTGGAGGGAGTGGTTTGGGTGGCATGGCTACGGCCGGGTCGAGCTCCACACTCTCTCTTTTGTACACTTTTGTTATTAGTGTTGTTGTTTGTTTTCCTATCTTATTGCTGTTTCCGGTAAACTCTTCTTATTTCAACCCGTGATCTTTGCCTTTTGTATTTCCAGCTGGAGCAGGAGGAGAAGCGAGTGGCTGCATGGGTTGTTTTTTTTAGCAGGACTAGTAAGTTGGAGAACACCATTCCTAAACCACAAGTACCTCTGTGAAGCTTCGGCCTGGACTACAAGGAAAAAAAAAAAGCAGTTGAAGCCAAAATAAAATGAATTGTATATTGTCAAATACCAACAGGGCAGAATAAAATCCAGCTTCAGTAAGATTAATCTTTTCCTGTTATTTTTAACTGTAGTTTTAGTCATGGCTTAATTGATTAGAAATTTAAATTTTTGGTCCTTTCCTACATTATATGCGAAAATGAAAGCACCAAAGGGAAGAATCCTATATTTGTCATGATTTTTAAATAACATTATTTGAAAAAAGAAATAACCAACCAACCAAAAAACCCCCAGTAAAAATATCCATCCAAATCACAGCTCCATGACTCCTTGGAGGAACTACAAATGTCTTAGTCATGTAGTTTTGGTTTGGTTTTTTGATGCTAAATTGTAATGCTTTCCAAGTTTTGTCCTGTTTTGAGCCTTAAGGTTGCTGTAGGATAGTACACAGCAGCACAGTAACCAAGGCAGGTTAGACCTTCAGTCTATTCTCTAAAAGTCTCCCTGACAATCCTGATGTTGCCAGACATTCCTGGGAACTTGTCATTATCCATCTTGGTTGGACTGCAAATGCTCTCAAGAATGCAAATCCATTATGTCAGCAAATAATGCTTTTGAGTGTGGACAGTAGAGTCATGAGTGCCCCTGAGCAGCAGCTGCAAGGAGAATTACTAGAAGGCTTTGAGATACTGAAATTCCTAGGGATGAAACAGGAACTATGTGCCTGAAAGCCAGAAAAAGTGCTTTGGTTCTTGAAAGAGAAGAATGGTCAAAACTAATAAAGTAAGAACAGCAGTGCTAATTTCACATTTTGTACTGCCTTAATTTTCATTTCATTTGCTCAAAAGGAGAAAAAAAGAGCAAGTGAGAAAAGGTCTGGAAATTTCGGACTCAAATGAATTATGTAAAACTTGAAGGCTGCTTAGACCGTGAGAAGTAATGTACGTGTAAGCTTTTCAAACACATCTATTAAGTATTCTTTTAAGAGAAAAAGAAATACAAAATTAATTTTTTGAATAGTCTTCTAGTCTTAAAAACATGAGGCACCTCTTAGTGCCTTATTTCCTTATTTCAGTATGATAATTTCATGCATGCAATATGTGACTTGTACACGTGCATTTTCTTGGAATGTAGGCAGAAACCATGTTGTCAACTTGTTGATAAGTTATTTCCTATGACTTGGTATATGTTGAGGAGGCTGCAAGTGTGGCAGCCAGAGTGAACCTTGAGCTTTAGAAAAATCATTGGTATGTTTGATTTACAAAGTTTGAGAGGCTTTACTTGGTGTAATGAGATGATTTAATAATGTATGTTTGCAATTATAAGCATGAAAAACATAGTGCTGTCTTTCCAGGTTTCCTACCTGTCCCAATGAAAAAATCAGGTCCTTGGTTTTACTCATTACAGATCCTGTGTATTTTTACAGAATTTGCATTATGCAAGTAGGTCACCAATAACCTCAAAGTTTCTGTGCTGTTTGAATCCTGTTGTGTAAACGGAAAATGGAAATTCATTTGAAGATATGCAATTTGCTAAAGGGGTTTGGAAAAATCATGAAATTATGCCTAAGTTCTGTGCTGTACTGCATCCTTTTTTTATTCTTTCTCTCCATTACTGAAATAAGCTTGAATGGTCAGCATGGTAAATCACACGAATCAGCTAATATTAAATTTCTGTTAATTAAACTACTTCATAAATTCACCTACTGATTTTTATTAAGGTCAGCTCATATTTTTAATTGTTGCTTGATTAACATTCTATCTCCCCATTTACTACATCAACTCTGAACTGTCAGTAAAAGGAAGTATTTCAAAGTATCCTGGTTACACCTTTTAAATCCCCCCAGTCTATTTAACTGAATCCACAACGTATTTTATGTCAATAAGTGACAGTCTTTACAACCTCACAATATAGTCAAGGATAAAAAGTTACACAGATATGAAGGAAATTGATATGAAATGTTGTTCTGCTATGGCAAGAGTGAGTTACTGGTGTTTCTCTCAAGGGTTTGCTTCTCTGTGTTGTCTTATGCTACTGATGTATTTTTACATTATATACTGCCCAGTGAGTTGTTTTCTGTTATCTTATTATTACTGAAAAATAGCAAGTGCTGAGTTAAAATTTTATCATGTCAGACTGCATCAGGTAAGTGAATAGTCTCTTTGTTGGTTTTGTTGCACTGACCACATATTTGAACCCCAAATTGTAAGAGTAGGATAAAGAAATCCCAGCCTCAAAAAGTATGGAATATTGTCTGAAAAAAGTGTTGCCTTAAAAAGCGGAGAACCTGAGGCTGATCAGGTGGTTCAAGTCTGTCTCTTCTCAGCAGACAAAAGGGAAATGTTGCTGTTTAGGATAATAAGGAGTAGGTGTGGAGAAATGTATAACAAATTTTCTGATTTGGGATCGTTGATCTCTCTAAAAAATCTTTCCTGTGAATTTTTTAATGCACTGATTATCACACTTCTCTTCAGCTAATGGATTGCTTCGTAAAACCGTATTTCATAAACTGATTAATCTGATAAAATCTGTTTTATAAAGCATAAGTACTTGCTCTTTGAACCTATTATTTTTAACTATTATATTTAACTCTGAAAAGGTTAATAGATTAATATGTGAAACATTAATACAACCTGGTACTGCAAGCTGCAGCCACTGAGGTTACAGCAGGGACAGATGCTGCCTTGTGGGGGAAAGGTTAGGGAGGTAGGGTATCTGTGTCAAGAGGATTCTCCCTTTGGCAGACCACACAGGGCAAGAGAAGATTAACATGTGGTACAGAGCTTTGGGTGGGAAGAGGAATTGTTCCCTCTCCCTTTATAATGGCTGCTGTCTATCAGGCTTTTCCCCTGCTTGGCATTTGGTGACAAAAGAGGAGCTGGTTCTGCTTGCTGGCTGTGTATGGAAATGCAACTTACTTTAATTAGGATGCATTCCCTCCAGTAGGGTGTATGCATGAGTCTGTATTTTCATCCAAGTTTTCCTGGGTAGAAAAATGGGATGCAGGCCCACCACCTGCTATCTTAGCAGCCCTTTTCATTGTTCTTACATTGTTGGCTTGCCACCACTTGTTTTTTCCAAAGCATCATCAAAGTTTGTTTTGTGATATTATGGAACTGGAGAAGGACATCAGTTGGGAGAGCAACGTATGCTGGTGATCCACAGAGTGGAAAGAGCATGGAAGTAAATGGGGTGGAAGTAATGAAAATGCCTTCGATTAATCTTCACCTTGAGACAGAGTGAGATATACGATTACATCATCAGAAAGGATGAAAAAGAGACATTTAAGAAAGATTTAAATATCTAAAAGGCCATACCTAACAGAATTTGTCCAAGTTCTCTAAAGTGTACACAATATGAAGAAAATAAAAACCACCTCTTGTAAACGACACTAAAAAGTGGGACATCTCACACAAAAAAAACACCTTATGTCTGCCAGGCAAAAGTATGAGAAAGGTCATTGAACTGTTTTTTTGCATGACAATCACTTTGTATCATGCTGGATTGAACAGGTACAAAAAACAATGCCAAGAGCATTCTGCTGCTGTGGTCATGTTTTCAGTCACTGCTGCTCTCACCTGCTTGCTGTGAGCGTGTCAGAAGACTTCACTCCATCACGGAGAGAGAATGGGTTTACATCCATCCTGATAAATCACATGTATATGAGAAATTCTGTTTTCTGTCTGCAAAGAGGACTACTACCACTGGCAGTTTCTGCCACAGCTCAGTTATATGCAAATGAAGGCTTAAAAAAGTGAAAGCAGGAAGAGTGATGCCACTGTAAAACTTACATTCTTTATTTCCTGTATCACAGAGATGGGATGTAATCACTGAGACTTGTTCCTGTGTTGGAACTCTGAATGATTTGTAAGTTGGGATTTGGTATACTAAATCTCCTCAGATGAGTAATAAAATTGAGATGATTAAATACTATGTACTTTTGTTAGCTGCTTTAAATAGGTAAATATTTGTCAGTAAAACTGTCCTTTTCCAGCATCTGCAGAAATATGCTGTGACTCAAATGGCATTATTCTACCACCCACTGAATGTTTTTTCTCAGAGATCAAAGAGATTAAGATGATAAAAACATATTCTAGTAATAAATATGTTAAAGGAACATTTTCTATTGCTAAAAGTTAAATCAAAATAACATCTACCTTAAGTACTTTTTTTTCAAAGAAGATTGTCTCCTTTGTTTTTATAGGAAGATCTAGTAAAGAAAAGGATTTATTAATCCCGTATAGTATTACTTTTCAGAAATAAATATTTTTTCTCTGTTTTCCTCCTGTTATCCAAGGTTTTGATCTCTTGCTGTGAATATTCATTTAATATATTTTGAATTGTAATATTAAAATGAATATTGTTATTAGTCTGTCAACATTTCATTTCATCAGCGTACTCCTTAGTGAGAAGTAGCATCTTGAGTGAATTTAAGACAGTTAGTTTTAAAAGGATTTTTTCTTCCTGAAAAGAAAATCTTTCTTTGTTTTCTTTAAGCTGATGTTGATGAAATGGGTGTGCTCTGTACCTTATGCTTTGTGGCATCCACAGAATACCATATATAAGAAAACCAGAAAAGGAGATAACTCTTATATGATGAAGGGTGGCCCCCAGGAGGAATATTAATTCCACATACATTACATGCAGTCTTTTCCTTCACAAAGTACAAGATGGGATAACAGATACTGGGAGCTTTATATAATGAAAGACTTATCAATTTCGTATTTTGTGGGATGATTTAGGAGAAAATGTCTGGCTTCGCTCATCAACTACAATCACTAACATTCTGGATTGGACCGTTTGGAGGTTAAGATGTATTTCGTGACTTAATAGACAAGGTGAAGTGGAAATATATGGGGTCAGAGTATGGGGTTGTAGAATATGTCACTAATGTTTTGTTAGCAATCATTTAAACTGTGGTCACTGTCTTCCTATTTAGAGACTTTGTAAACATCCTTTCCTATTGAGCCTAAATATTCTAGTTCCTTTGGAAAGTAACTATCCTGTAAATTCCCAAGTGCTAATTCTTTAGCCAAGATTTGCTAGCTGCAGAACATCTCGCCTACTGCTAAACTAATACCTTCATAAATATTTCCCTGGTACAGGGATGATGGTTATTTTACACTGAGAATATTTTTGCAGTGATCACTGTCAGGCGAGATAGGGTCTGATTAACACTGTTCACCTTTGCCAGCTGGATCTTTAATCACAGACTCTGCAATAAACAGAGAAATGTAATCAATAAAATTGCAGATACTATGAAGAAATATAGGTGGGGACTAAAAGTCTATTGATAAAATCTGGTGATTATTTCTCATCAAGAGTTTAGGCTGTTATCTTCTTTACCTGTAGCACTACCCAGCAGAACTGAGTGGCCAATTATTAATAAACACTGCAAAGAAAAAAACCTAATGAAATATATCCTCTGAGCTATGTTTCTTAAAACTTACTTTTATTTACTTGATGTATCTTTTTTTCTGTATGCATTTCTTCTGTTTCTTACCATGGGATCATTTGGTAGACAAATGAGTTATGCACACTAATTTGAAATTTGCACCATTCTTCACTCTAACTTTATTGTAGCTTAACATTTCAGGTAACCACATAACTTAAAGCATTTCCAGAAAGTGATCAATTACTTTCATTTAACAAATATATTGCATATTTATTTTGCTTTTCAATTATTTTTTTTTTATCCTGACTGTTGCAGTACATAAACTTTATATAAAACCACAATTCCCCACAATTTGTAAAACCATCCAACTCCCTTATGTTTTCTTAATCCTCAAATTTCTTTTTCCTCCCTCATTTTTTGTAAGTCTTGAAGAAAAGACACCCCAACCCCAAACAACAACAAAATCAAATAAAAATCCCAAGTATTATATGTGGTAAATGAGATTTTGACTTACAGCTATTTTGTTTCTTTTCATAGAAGTTGTGTGCAACTGTCAAGGATTTTCAGGGAATGAAAAACTGATACATGTCTTAAATTTGACTTCTTTATTAGCCAAAAATTTAGTAATAAATCTCTCTATGTAACAAATGCCCAAACTCATATCATAATGGAAAGTATATGTGCATGATATATAATACGTTTGAAAACTCTAAACCGAAAGAATAATTTTAAAGAAGTGAGTTTATCATTCAAATGACCTTTGAAACCAAGGAATGGCACCATTTTCTTGATGATTTGGAACACATCCAATATTTTCTTGATTTTTTGTTTTTATCAAATAGGATAAAAGTATGCTATGTCTACAGCTTCATAAATTCATGGTAAACTGTCATCCTTTTCCAAAAACAATTTATCATTGATAATCTAAACTAGCAATTTGAGCAGAAACTTCTTAGGGATGAGCATAGTTTCTATAAAGACTATTACAGGCATATTCGCAGTATTCAAGGCAGTATTCAATAATTTGTCATTAATTATCTTTAAAACAATATCCTCTATATTTCAATATTCAGAAACCTTACACTATCTCTGCAGTTGCAAAGCAGAATTCTTTCTCTTGTTATCTGTGCTTACTTCCACATATACTTTAAAAAATATGAAGTCAGTTGTGGTTTTCAAATTCAGATGATCTGCCACTTTTATGAGAGCACATAAACATATTTCTAGAAGCTCTGCGAAGGTATTTCAGGGATGAATTCAGGATGACAATGGAGTTAGTGAGTGAAATCTTTCTTACCCACCACGGCAGAAAATGTACATTGCATGATATTCATCATGCTCATTTTCACTCCAGTAATCCCCCTGTATTTCAAAATGCCAGTGTAACTTTATTACCAACTGACATAAAAAGGAGAAGATCATGTGGTGGACAGATAGCATAAGGGGTATGGAAATGTGCTCTTCAGCTAAATATTTGCATGTGCCTTACATATCCCCAGTGTTTTGACTTATGTTATTTAGTCTCTTGCTAAATCCCTGCATTTTTGCAAGATGTGCGTGGTTTAGTATTCAAGTGATGTTCAGACTTGTAGATTACAGATATAATGCAGCGAAGCTCTGCCCCAAGCTTCTCTGACAAGGTGGTACGAAGTTTTTAGGTTGCATGCAAATTTAATCCTTGAGTAGATGCACAGAGGGGAGTTACTAGGACTCACACAGGACATGGACAAACACAACTTCAGGGGCTCCTCCAAGCTCTTGGCCATAGCCCTGGGGATTGGGGGCATGACACTTCTTCCCTACCCTAAACAAGGGCTGTCAGTTGGACTGGTTTGGAACACTGGTTTCAAATAATCTGAAAGAGTGCACAGACCCGTTAGGAAGAGGAATGCGTGAATTCTAGCAATAGCAAGGAATCTTTTTGCCTTTTCCTTAATTTTTTTTCTTCACATATTTTATTCTATTGTCTGGTTAGATATTGAAGGTGCATTAGTCCATTCTATACAAGCCAATTTTTCTAGTTGTTACTATCCATTGTTTGGCAATATGTTTTTGCCTGTTATTACTTATGTGAGTTTTCTCTTGCTATTGATCTGGAATTTTTCAGCAGCTGGAGTCATAAGACTTCAGTAAATCTAAACTGAAATCCAGACAAAAGGACTCTGCATGTGGATGGCTTATGTATGCCCAAATGCAATCTACTGCACATGGCCAGACTGACTATGCAAGATTTAGCATATTCATTTAAACATATGCAATTTGCATACATCTAGTAATTTACAAGCAGGGACAGTATCTGTGAGGAATTCAATTGCTGTAGTTCTACTGAGATCAGAGTAATTTAATTTTTTTTTTGACTCATGGTTTCTGGAAGAGCTTTGCTTGGTTTTTCAAGCTTTGCTTGGTTTTTCAAACTTTGCATTTAAAAAAAGGTACATGATGAGGAAAAGCATCATAAGAGTGTTCTATAACTCTTCTCTGGAAATAACAAATTTACAAAAGGATCTGCATAGTGTATGTGCCAAGATACCAAGGCTCATTTAACTGACTTTGAGATACCTGTTGTTTCTAAGGAGGTCTCCAAAGGCACTCTTAAAAATCATGAGTTTTGTCAGCTGTGTATTTTGCAAATATTTATTGTGGTAGGATTTATATTCATTTTAACTTGAAAGCAAGCAACAGGAAGCCTTTTTAGGTAGAAGAACATGCTTAGTAAGGAAGTGTAGAAGGGGTATGAGCTAATGCTTTTTCTTGAGTGGAGAAGTGTCCAGTCACTACAAGTGAACTGAAAGACATCAGGAGCCAATAAAAAAATCCAGGAAGAAAAAAAATACAGAAGACTGGATTCTAGGTGTAGACATCACAGCACTGTTCTTCTGCTCAACCACAAAAAAAGTATGCACCGGTTTCAGTCGTCCCAAGCCGGTTTCATTGTTCCAGTTTCACAAGCTGCAAGAAAAGAGCCATTACTGTCATGCTCACGACTCCTGTAGCCGAGACCTATCCCATGGAAGAACAAAGAAAGATGGAGCTGGATGCCAAGTTCTTTTCACAAATTTTCAGGTTTTTTTTTTTCTTTGTAGAACTTTATTTCTCACCCAAGAATCAGAATATCACATTGAGGACTTGGAGTTACAGAATAATGTATGTTACAAGGGATCTCAGAAAGTCATCTGGCCCCACCCCTACTGAAAATAGCAATACTAAAGTGTAAGAACTCCGAATTTTTTTCTAACAATCATGGAAAACACTAAAAATGGGCTTAATGACTTTCTGCATATTTATCAATCTTCATATACAAAACTCCCACTGGAATTAGAGATAACACAGAAAAATCTCTTTTACATTTTTTTCTGTTTATTCTGAAGGAATTGATACCTGACTTTCTGACTGCAGAGAAGCTTATCTTCAAAGATTTGAGGCTGAAAGTGACTCCACAGCCATGAATTTCCAGGGTCTCTCTTCAGCAGCGCCTTTTCTTCTCTAGGGAAGGAAGGGAACAACCCTATTGTCTTCACAAAGACACAACCCTAAGACTTTGTCAGATAACCGAAATGTGTTAGTCAATTATCTGTGCCTTGTCAGGTTAGGCAAATGGTCTTTCAAAGGCTGCCTGGAGGCAACTGGCCACCTGTCATGCTGCCTTACATGCCCACAGCAGCGTCTTATGCTCCTTAGGTGTCCCTGGGGAACAAACCATCCGTAAGAAGTAGTAGGTATAGGCTCCTATATCAATATTCATCCCTTTATCTACTTGGTTCCCACAACCTCTCTACTGTGTTTTATCTGCTTTAGAACTGATGTATTTTTAAGGGTCACAATTTTGTACTTGCTGCAGAGGAAACTGCAGTGGGAAATCAAAGTGTCCCTCTTTTTTTTTTTTCTTCTTGCTTTCTGCAAATAAACTCCTGCCCTTCCCACTCTTAGCGCTTTTTTGAAATGTTAACATTAAGACTCTGAGCTCTGGGGAAAAAAAAAAAAAAGGTGGTGATATTGTTATACTAATGATGATTTTGCTGACAGAGGTGAAAATTATCAAAGGAAGATAACCTGTAGCATTTTGATGAAGGGTTCATGTGAGGGTAATGAAAATAATCTCCAGAGAAAAAGGCGTTCTCCTAAAACCTGTGAGCCTGGAAATAAAAATAAAGCATCTCAATTGTTTAACAAATACACATTTTATAATTAAAACCAGCTACTGTGTGACGATTGGAGGGAGGCTGAATACAATATCCAACTTTCACAGAAGAGTTAAAGGTAATGCTGGGAACTACAAAGCAGTGCTGAAGCGGTACAGGAAAAGCTAGCTGCCACTAAATTAACCAACAAAGAATTGAATAAGGACAGATCAATACCCATAACTGATTTTTCTGTATCAAAATTGTAAATCAACAGAACTCCCTCAACATGAGCATTGTTAAGAGAATACAGTCCTTTTCTTTGTAATATCTGCAAAAAGTTTTCAGAAGAAAGTGGGGCAAACTTCGCATGAAATTTTTTTTTTCCCTCCCTAAGATTGGATTTGTAGCTTGCTGAACCGGAACATAAGGTTATTTATCTGAACAGTGTGCAGGTAAATAGAGAAGAGAATTTCTGTGAGCTTTCCTTAGAAGAAGCGATTCTTTTATGCAATTACTTATGTGGGATTTAGTGTCCTGAGGACAGAAAAAAACCAAAACTAAGACTTTTACACTGATATTAATAAAACCTTCTGAGTTTTGCCATTTAAAGGTCAAACAGACATGAGCCGTGTTGAATCAAGCTAGAAAATACTTCTGGGACTCAGGAAAGTTTCCCTTCCATGGAATACTACGCAGTAACAAGTCAGAGGGACTTGAAAAGGAGGGATGAGAGGGAGAAACTGTGCTTTCCCATGAAGCAAAACATACTTTTAGAAGGAAGTCGTATTTGTTGAGCCAGTGATCTTGTAGAATATGGTAATTTCTGTGAACTGCCCTGACTGTGGGAAGTGGAAAAAAAGATAGGTTTTGACAATCTCTGTAACACTTGCAGGGTATAGTTGGTAGACTGGAGGTTTATGAGGGATTTACAAGGCACGCACCTTCAGTGGGGCTCTGCACTGCTTCCTGCTGGAGGTCTGAATTCATTGAAGGCACTTCAGAAACTGGTACATTTTTCTAGATCCAAAGATATGAGCATTTACTTTATATTTAGGTTATCTTCTGTTCTAGGTACCTAAGAACAAAACCAAAATAAGAATTTAACATATGAATGGTTATATTGGGTTTTGACCAGAGGGTAGACCTAACAGGCTGTTCCTTCTCCAACAGCGGCCCAAAGCACATGCCAATGGAAAGTACAGGAAAGGGCAAATTTCTGCAGATAATCTCTCATCTTGAGCATTTGGTTGCTCAAGTTACTCCTGAGCCAGAAGTTGGCTGTGTATTTAGCAATTCTCAGAAAATTTATTTTCCATTGCTTTGTCTAGTCTCCCCACGGACCCACGTAGATCAGTATTAAACATCCACAGGAAAGAGACCATATTAGCGGTTCTTTTACATGCTATACAATACTCTATTTTGATAATGGCATGTCATGCCCACCCCATGACAAGAAGGTGATGACATAATTTCATTTAGAATATCAAGGAAAATGAAATTATATTACTGTGCCTGAGGTGTATTTTCCTTTAAACCTCAGGTTTCTTGACCGTCTTTACCTAAAAATGTGGCTTTTCTTCTCTCAGCGCCTTCCAGAACACGTGCATGTTCAGGAATGAATGCACCACTGCAACCTCCTCCCACCCTTCATTTGCTGATATTCCTAAAATATATTTTGGTTTAGAAAACTAAAAACCCAAGAAGACTGACAAGGTAAGCATGCCAAGAAATAAAAGAAAATTTACTCTCCAGTAAAACTGCAGCTATTATCATAATGCATATTCCAAGTCAAGTCTAAGATGTCCCGTATTTTTGCTGAATGTATCAGCTTGTGTGACTCGTTAGGCTCCCATTCATTATGGAAATAGACCAGTAAATTACAGCTTTCGCAAATGCAATCATTATAGCTGTAACTTACAAAATATATTAAGCCCTTTGATCTTTGTCAGAGAACATATCATATACTTTTAAACACATTGCTCGGAAATGGTAATTTAAAAACTATAAACCTTACATTCATAGCTTTAATGCATATATTATGCTGTACATTTATATCAGAAATAATGTCCATATTCTGCCTATTGCATAATATTGCCTTAAATTTCAGTTGAACAGAAAAAAAATATGATACTGCAAATTGATAAAGTATGAATGAAAATTGTCACCAATGAACACCTGTGGGTTTTTGCATTACTCAGGACTATGATCTAAATAAAGCTATTTTTTTTCTTGTAATAATGTACTGTAAATTGAATATTAACTCTGTGATATTGCTTCAGTGTACTCTGTAGTTCAGTATTTTATACATCCAGGTTTAAAAGTAAATAATAGTTCTCAGAAATATTAATCTAAGTCAAAATGCTGTTTGGAAATTAACACTTTTTTGGCCTTTGTATATCACATGCTTTCTTTGCTTCAATTACTTTCTAGTGACAGTAAGATGCTGCAGGAAAGAAAAGATAAAAAGATATTAGCCATTTTTAAGAATCTTTACAGTAATCTTTACAGTTTATGATCAGAACAGATGTGGCATCTTATTTATGGATTAACTACAAAGGGGAAGGTTCATAAAAGTATATGTTTGAATAAGAAACTGGTCTTGTACATATTTGTTCTTATAAAAAATGGCATTTGCTCTTGAAAGATCTACTATAATGTCAAAATCCTGTCTGAGCTGGAGACCAGTCACTTAGAAGGATAGCATCATAATGGCATAAAAGAAACACTACGTAATACTGAAAATGCTATTCCTTGGTCCCTGTAAGAGCTACACAAGTATATAAATAGTTGGATTTTGGAACTTTACCAACAATTATTCAAGCTTTAAAAATGTTTTGGACTTCTGTGAAATTGAGCATAAATACAGATTTTGCCTATGTATGTGCACTTTAGTCTGATGGTTTCACTGTTTATTGTAATGAAAAGCTACGATCTTAAAAAATTATTTCATTTTTCCTCTGGTTTTTTTGAAATGGCATTTTCAAATGAAATACAAAGTGAAGATATTTTACTTAACAGATAATGCCACTGTGGTCCATTTTTTAAATTTAAAATGGGAAGATTAAATGGCACTACCTTAAATAAGTAGAAAGAAAAAACATATTTAAAAAAAAAAATTTATAATTTTTAAAAAAATATGAAAAACAGCCCTGGCTTGTTTTCTGTAATCCTCACCTGAAAGGAGCAATGGTTCTGTCCAGACTTTTTGACTTACTGAGTCAGTTACTGTGCCTAAACTTCTAGTATTTTTTCACAAAAAGTTTCATAAAATGAACAGCTAATATAAAAAGCTGCTATTTGCCCAAAATAGCATAGCCTGCAGATTTCAAGAGCAACCACTACTGCTTATTGCTTATAATTAATATGGCATCACTGATTATCACTTATAAACCTTTTTTATGGGAGCCTAAGCCTCCTATATTATGCGTAACTGAGCATATGGAATCTTAGATCATTTTTTTGCCTTCTGTCTCTGAAAATTTTCAGAGGAAAGAAAGCTAGTTGTATTTCATTATTCTGTATATTTAGCAGGTCTGTTTTCTTGGCCAGGAGTCCAAAAACCTTTTCTAAGAGGACTTACCTAGCAGCTGTGTTGACAATTCTATTTTTTAGTGCAACTTCTAGAGCAAGATGAGTTTTTCACACCTGTGCCTCTGGAGCTCACTTTTTGGAAAGAAACGGGCTTTGCATTAATTTGGCAGCAAATACCATTCAGTATGAAGAAGAAAGCCCAAAGTTTCCCCTTCTAGACCAGACTGGTAAGGAAGAACAGTCTGTGCTGTGTGGCGAAAGTTTTTCTATGAAGGCTCTGGACACAACAAGAAAAATCAGTTAAAAGGCACCTTTTGATGCTGCAAAGTATGCCTTCATTGAACTGCTCTTTGAAAAGTTTTATTGGGACAAACTCATAGCTCAGTTTCAATCAAAGTGGTACCTCATTACCATGCAATTAACCATTTCTGGACTTTTAAAGAACAACATCCACCTGGAGTGGACACTGTAGACCTAAAAAAAGAATAAGTGTCTTTGTATCTGTCCTCATGGTTCTACAGTAAAAGGAGCATGTTTGGATTTCCCCTTTGGTGTGCAGAGCCTGGAGTGTGAGTAACTTGGTCCTCAATATCAAGGATGTGTTCTGTACTCTAAGTAAACACTTTGGCAACCTGTGTGTGGATGGATCTTCCCCTAAAATTAAGGCAAGAACCTAGAAACTCCCCCCCGCCCCCAGAGCTACAGCTTCTGCAGTGCTGCAGGGCTGGTGGTGTGTACAGAGGCAGTCGGCTGCCTGCAGAAATAGCTGGAACATCAGAGCCACTTCACCAATGGAAATTCTATCGGACATTTGAGAATCCTAGTGATTGTTTCCTCAACCCGTGAAACATTCTTGCTAGAAATCCGTTATGTGAAAGCTGCAAATCTACGGAGTGTATAGGTTTAATGGAGAATCGAGAAGTCAGCTTCTCTTTTTTGTGAAGCTGAGTTATGGAGCATTTTGACATTTGCCAAAGCTTTATTGTCAAGTCAGGTGAAAGATGCTTTTGTCTATGCAGTCCCCTTAATACCCATGACAACAAGGAGAGTTTTTTGATAACACCTGAAAATAAATCAGTGTATTTTTCAAAGTAACATCATTTATCCTGTTTCTAAAGGGAAATAACTCAAAAACAGGAAAAAAAGGAGTAAAACTTCCTTGTACAATCTCAATCTCATGCCTATGTACTACACACTATAATGTTTAAGATCTATAATCGTGTTTTTCCATCATGTCCTTGAATTGTTCAGAGCTCGAGATGATGGCTGCTTTGCAAATGATGCAGCAATTCAATTTTTCTTTTTCCTTATTGTTTAGAGATTCCATAGGTCCTGTACTGCACACCTTAAAACTGTCTCAGCCATGTGAGGCAGAGTATTCCAGTGGATGAAGGAAATAATGCTGGCAACTGCTCCACTTTCTACTGATGTTTTTATTATGATTTGGCGTGAATGATTATTTTTAGGGTTTTTTTATAGAAGTATTTGGAAACAAAGACTAAAAATCATGTCTTTTACATTTCTGGCATATCTTTAGGAAAAGCTTTGCAAACAAAATCAATCGGTAGAACTTGACATGAATGACCACCTATTAGGAATAACTTAAGAAAAAAGCCCACTTGCGATAAACCTGGCCAGCAGATGCATTGCAAAGTCTTCATTCTAAACAATCTTCTATGTTACTACATAGAATGTGTTTGATGAAGGGGGCCCTCCAAGAGGGTAAAAGATTGATTTTCAGTCTGACTGCCAAGTAAGAAAAACATGAAAAATTTATTTTTAAGTGCTATTATACCTTTCCACAGAAATACAAAAGACAGAAAAGCTTTCCCGGGTGATCAAAATATCCCATATAACTAAAATAAAATGTTTCATTTTCATACTTATGCAAATGAATTGAGTCGTTGAAAAGTGTTCCTTCCCAATATTAATGTAGGAAAAGCCAGCCTTTTACCCAATAACTTAGAGGTCTGAGCTCTCACCAATGCACAACAACTCAAAATCAAGTCCATCTCTGCCAGAGAATGCTTTAAGTTGGAAGAAACTAATCCCCATGCCAAGGAGAAGGAAGGAAGACTTTAAAACAAAATTAGAGGTATTTTCATGAGTTGTGAAACACACCAGTTTTACAGTTTTATTTATACGGTTCAGCTGGAAAAGGATGGGTATGATGTGACCACCTCAAACAGCCTCCTAGTGTGAGTCCTGAAGTAGGAGAGCTTTTAGCTCATGCCTGTGATGCGCCTGGCAGAAGGTGTTATGTTTCTAAGGGATTGCTAAAGCCACTGGCTTAGAGTGTGTTCCGACCTGGGCTTTCTTTGGAGCTCTTCCACTTTGTAGAAAATTAATTACATGCATACTGAGAACACACTATGATTCTCCCATGTGATGAGTAGGAGATTTGCTGAAGCTGTAGAAATATCTGTGTTTAAATGTGAGCTCCTGGGAGAGGCAGGCATTCCTTCCACATTCGGGACTACAACACAACTGGCTGTCTAGGCCACTTACATCTGAGGCAGGATTCAAAGGTGGAAATGAGCCTGACTTTCCCATAGCAAGTTTCCCATGTTATATAAAGGTTATATCACGCTGTCATTGTCTTATGTAGAAGTGCTAATAATGCTAACAATGGTATGAATTCAACTGGTATTTGCAAAAAATGCAGGGGTGAACATACTCCATTTTTTTTTTCTAGCAGATTTACATTTTTCTTAAAAAATAATTACCTAGAGGCACCCCTGAATTAATCACAGAATCTCTTTTGCTCTCTTACGATGATTTATGCACTTCAAAACAGTTTGCTGATTTTCTTATTTGCATACTTGAATCTGTGTCAACTAACTTTCCTGTGGGTTGGAGAAATGCTGAAGAAGATTGGATTGTGGGGGAGTCTGTCATGCTCAATATGTGGTAAGCTAATGCTCTGCTTTGACCACAGCATAGAAGACGGTCAGAGCAATCCAGAAGAAATGAGGTGCGTGTAACATTTGTAACACCCTTCTGATCCTGTCTTGGGGTGAACTGTGTCTATCTTTCATTTATCTTACACACCCTGAGATCTTACATACAGATCTGTCAAAACTTTTTCACACAGTAAATAAACAAACCTTGTCTAACTTTTCACCGATATGGGGCACTAACACGTACTCACAGCTTGTTATTTGTAGTGGGCTGGTAAGACACTGAGTTCTCTCTTTGCAGGCTGTTATAGAGGGCTCTACTTGCATCCTGTCCTCTGGCAGAAGAGGCTGGGTGATAGCACTTGACACTGTTACCGTACACACAAACACTGTTTATCCGCTGTGTATGGAAGCAGTGTCAGAGCATCATCACTCGGTCGTGCGGGGGAAAAAGGAGAGGGAAGAAGAAGGAATGACAATGTGGGAGAGGTAAAACAGGAAGGGAGGCTAGAGGAATACACAGCACCAGGTGGGACCAGGCTGCGTACACTGGCTCAGACCCAAAACTAACACTGGAGTTAACGTGACACCACAGTAGTATTGGCACCTAATAATTTCTGCCTAAATTTGAAAGTATCTTGAATTATGATGAATTATGTCATGATACTGCTCTGTGGCTCCTCACTGATAAGACAGTCTTCAAGTTCATGGTCTTTTATCTCTTCTGTTGGCCTTCTTCACTTCGTCTTGCGTCCGACATCTCTATATACTTTGGACAATCCATCACACTTCTCTACAGTATTCCTAAAAAGCACTGCAATATCTTTTAAAACTGTAAGTTTGGAATTTGCTATCAAATACTTTACAGACCATTCTTCTCTCTCCCTGAGCCAGGACCAATTCACCTTGCAGGAATTTTCTTCACTTCCCCCACTCAGTTTTTTGCAGATGCTCATTTGCAGAAAGAAAATTTATGGTTTTGTTCCCCTGCTCTTCTCTCCTAGGTTGGCAGGAAGTAACCGGGTCAAGGACTGTCTTTCTTGTTTCCTCATTCTTTGTGCAATGCACAGAAAAATCTTTCCTTCTCTCACTCCTTCAGACGATGGACTAATCCTCATTCTAGCTTGTCAGCTCAGGTATTTATGTGTGCAACAAATAATAATTAATGGAAAAAAGTATTTAAGGGGCCCAGTCCAGCCGTGGCACTACAGAGAGCAATACTGCCAAGGAGTAGTACCTTTTCGACGTCTCGCTAGAAGGCAATTTGTAATTTTGAGGCTAGGAGCGGTTGGATTTGTGGTGAGGAGGAAGTTTTTGGGGCTGAGGGTGCTTTTCCTTCCTTCTGCCAGCAAACAGCGATCCACGCCAGGATTTGCTTTCTGCTCCTGTATTCTGTATTTCGGCGATGCAATGTGTAGCACGTTTCTGTGTGTGTGTGTGTGTGTGTGTATGTGCGTGTGCGGCTCTCCCTCGCTGTGTCTTGTCTCCAGGATTTCTCCCTGCCTGGCTCCGGAGGCTGCTCCAGCGCTGCGCGGAGCAGAGGTTTCCCCGGCTCCCGTAAATACAGGCACACGCATCCAGTGCACCACACGCACGCACACCACACACACACACAGAGGCACACAGGCACGCTCCGAGCCGCTGTCCAGTCCATCCCCACGCCGGCTGCTCTCCCCACCGTCTCCATCCAGCCTGGCAGAGGCGGCAGGCACAGCTCCGCGGCGGATCGCGCTGACGCTGCCCCGGGACTCCACTCGCAGCAACGCGCCCGCGGTTTCAATCTTCATAAGCTACAGACAGATTTTTACCCTCTTTTTTCCTTTTTTTTTTTTTCTTTTGGTTGTGGGGTTTCTGATTGTGGTTTTGGGGTTTTTAAATTTTTTTTTTCTTTTGGCGTGGGGCGAGCGCTCTGCGTTTGGAGAAGGAGCCGGGGGGACAAGGCGACCGCTCTCCCGCCCCCGCCGTGCGCGCATGTGTGTGTGTGCGCGCCCATCTCCCCCCCGCCTCCCAAAAGTTTGCCTGGGCGGCCGGGGGGCTCCCGGGCCGCCGCCCCCGCAGCCGGGGGGCGCGGCGGAGGCGCGGCAGGGCGGC
>VZRV01000763.1:1090719-1326710 GCA_013398115.1 Falcunculus frontatus
TTCCCATTATCCGTGTTTCTGCAGCAGAGACAGGTGGATTGCACAGGCACAGATGTCTGGCATCTGGCTTTAAATGTGCTCATCTATTCACATCCGAGTAAGCAATGCATCCCAATGAATTGGCTTCAAAAAGAGCAACTCTAAACAGAAATATTGACGTTTCCTCCCATTCCATACTGCTGCTGCCTACTGCAGAGATCGCTGATTTGTACCTAACACCCAGGAGCTGGCACAGGCAGGTTCTGGATGGTGGAGTTTGGAGCTACAGCCTACTGAGCGAGACCTGGGAGAGAAAAGCAGTGAGTCACTTCAAGTTCCCCAGTTCAGCAAAAACAGAACAATAAGTTAATGCCGGGAGAATGGATCCTTTGAAAGGAAGCATCTCTTCAGCCCCCACCTAATAAATCTCTGATATAATCTGGCATTTGGCCTCTGAAGGATTGTCAGCTGTCAGTCTTCTTGGGTTAGCTGTGGAAATTGCGTATTTTTTCCAGTAACCCAGAGGGTAGGTTGTTTTGGAGGTTTTATGTACTAAGGAAAGCCTTTTCATTTGAAGTTGGGGGTTTCTATAAAAAGCCTGAAATTATTTTTTTCCAACGAGTTTTTGATCTGTTCAATCAAAAAGCCCTTGAATGACAAGTAAAAGCTTGCTCAAAATGAAGGTATTTCTACTGTCATTGAGGTATGTCAGAGGGAGAAAAATAAAACTTACCCATATCTTTGCTGTTAGTTTACTCCACACAGTGTTTAAACTGTCCAGTGTGGTTTTTCTCTAAGAAGGTGTGGCATAGGCCTTTTGCAGACAATTCAGAAAGAAATGCACAAAGGGGTCTACTTAATTTCTATCTGATAAAAAGGTATAGTTGATTTTATAGTGGAGAATGACTGCAAAATCAGAAGTGATAGCTCTTCCGTGATGGTCAGCAAGTATTAGTTTATACTCCATAGCAGGATTTTTTTAATCAAACGAGTGAGGAAAATGTCTAATGCAGTTCCTTCTGAAGAAAAAACTAATACAAGATGGTAGTTTTCAGGTATCACTGGCAAAGTTAATTAACTTCACAGGTCAGTCACTGTAGATTTCCTACACACCTTGTAAAAAGGAATTCAGAGTAATTATGTGAAAAAGAGCACGGGCACACTCACTGCAGCTGCACAATGCTTATGGAAGAGAACCCTGCCTTTGAGATGGTGCATAGCATCTTTTGACAGCAACTGCAGAGCCATCCAATAGTCTGACTTTTGCTCTAGCCCAGGAACTCTTGGGGGTAATAAACATCCCAAGAGAAGAAGCTCTGACCTTTATCTACCCCACTGTTTCAATGGCAGATTCTAGTTTCTTAATCCTTTTCCTCAGAGATGAACAAAGGGTAGGACCTCCTAGAGAAGGATTCATGTCCTTAAATTTCTTCAGCTGTCTAAAACCTGGATATTTAATCTAAGATGGCCGCCTGGGATACTTTCATAGTAAATGGAGCTAGATGGGTAAGACTGGTGATATGGATCTTCCTCTGGAACTGCCTGCTCCCCTGCTCCTTCCTTCATTTCCTGCAGAGAGAGATTAAATGGTGGTTTTATACTAGATACAAATTTTAGACTATTAATCTTTCCAGAAAGAGTAAACAGTTAATATGTACAACACCAAATGGACAGTTGTTATAACCAGGATTCTTTTTTAGTACTGAAATGTAAGATTGCCCTAAAAAAATCTTCCTCAATATCCTTTGCAGTTGGAGTCAGGGGAGGTTTATGTGACAGCTATGTTCTGTATTTTCCCATAATAAGAAGAGTTTATACGTGCCAGCATTCTAATGAAGAAAATGGTAGGAATCCAAAGTGTCCATAAAACCATCTGTGCATGTGCTGCCAGTCTGATCTAAACTGTATGTGCACAGATCAACTCACGCCTGAAAGTCCCAAATGAGAGCAGTCTCCATGTGGGCTGGTGTGAGATAACTGCACTGAATTCAAGTGCCCAGGTTGTGTTTGATTTGGTACACAGAGAACATGGACAGAGTTTGGGTGGAGATAGTGACTACTCATTTTAAATTCCTGGATGAGCAGACACCCAGTGTGTTGCACAGTCACAAGCCTGGTAGTTTGTTGCTGAAAGTCATCAGATGGTACATTATTGCTAAATGTAGTAAAACTGACAGTATATGTGGAAGATAAATTTCTATCATCAAATGATAAGACTGTTTGAGTAAAAAAACCTATGAAGAGCCACCACTTTGCAGTAGCAGGGTACTGCAAAAAAAATGTTCAGCTATGTACTGAAAGTGTATACAGTCTGTGAAGGGCTGCAAGGAATAGCATGAAGAATAGAGACATTGAACCTTGGTGGGCTTTTATGAATCCAAGTGGAATAAATGCACAACATGTGTCAGGAGGAGTAAAAATCTGAGTGGAGTTTAGATGCCAACTAGGCACAGAAAATAAAATCTACATATATGCTGTCATTTTGCAAAAATATTACTTCCTGTTAAGTCAGTGCGAATCCAGCATATCAAACCCAAAGTAAGGCCACTTCTTAACACTGCATAAAATGTACAGTGCCTAAGTTGGTACATGACCTTCTTTATCAAATAAACATATTTCCATAAGCAACACCTCTTCAATTCACAGTAAATCTCAGGAGTGATTACTTGTCCTGAAACAATTACTCTAAATTGCTTGGTGGTCACTGCTGGGATCCACCAGGTGACTGCAGCCATCTGAGGCGATTCATGTTGCTGAGATGGGAAAGCATGTTGAAAAGGGAAGCTAAGAAGTACTCATGCAGTGCAGTTCAGTGTGCTAGCCTGCTACCTGCCCAACATGTCACATGGAGCAGGTCAGGAGTGCAAAGCAGATGGCACGGGCAGCTACAATGGACTGGACCTCTGCACTCAGCAGATGGCATCCACAGGATACAAGAAAATCATTGGTGTCCTGGTGGACCTGGGAGCACAACAGGAAGGTTACCAGAGGTAGCTGCTGGGGTCCTGCCACCATATTAAGAGTCAGCATGTCATAGCAATTCAGAACCAGCTGAATAACTTTCAGAAATTAATTCTGTATAACTTCCTCCTTTATTTGATCTAAACCTTTAAGGACAAATGTCCCTGTTCTTTCAGAAATTGGTTCCAGATACAAACGTACAGCTTACAATGATGTTCACAAACTTTACCCTTGTCTTTTTGCAGCTTACTACAAGTGGTATGTCAGTATTCCTAGCTGCAGTGGGGTTTTTCATGCAATTCCTATTCAATTCTTGGCAAGATCTTAATTTGTTGCTGTTTATCTACAGTTATCCTTCACTCTGACTGGAATAGTTGCTTTCTTATTTGTGAAAGATAATTTCCTTCATATCCTGACAAAAAGAGAAGGTATGGGGTGGGGTAACACTGTTGAAGTACATTTGGTATGCTTTCACTGATGTTACATTCACATAGAGACAAGTTCTGGATGTTTTGCAGCCAATGGTTCTTGACTGGTTTCAAGTGAAGCTCCAGTTAAACTTCTCCGAAAACACATTCCAAGATCATCTCATTGTGATTTGTGGGAGGGAGTGAAAAGAGACATAATAAATAAAGTAATGAGAAATTAACTAAATGCAAATTATCTTATAAATACATGGTGTTCTAATTACAAAGATTTTAATTGCGAGTGTTGGTAATAAGAAAAACAATTAGAGGTGGAATTATGCCTGAGGATAGCAGTCAGAAGTTATCTCATGATGCTATCAGTTCGCAAGACTTAGGATAAATGTTCGATGCTCAGTGCTTTTTTTTCTTTCCCTGATTGTGAGGTGTTAAAGCAACCATTTTTGCGGTCAAACCGCAATAGCATCTACTGATGCAATTTCATATGCAGATCAAGAGGATAAAGATACAATCCCTGCCTCAATAAATATAAGATCTACAATCCAGTTAGGTAGCAAGAAGAAGGGTATGAGGCTTTATGTGCTTGGTAAATACCTTGAAATAACTTTTTGGGCACACCATTATCTGCATAACAAATTTCTGAAATAAATTTTCATAGATAGTTGCTCACAGCTCCTCCCATCGAAAAGAAGTTCGGTAGGATGTGTGGGCATTCTTGGTATATGAAGTTTGGATGCTTGCATTGTAAACTCTGCATGGACAGATGTTATTCAGGTTTTTAGGTTCTCGTGGCAATTTTTTTTTATGACAACGTGCTTATAAGTCACTTAGAAAAGTGACACTGTAGTCTCACGTTGAACCAATGTATGAACAACTATAATATCAGGAAAAATTTATGCAAAGAGTCAAATGTCTGCTGTTCACTGAAAATTTTCGTGGGTGGATTCACCACAAGACCATGATTGCCTTTGGTTCTCACTAGAGCAAACCCAGCAAGAGTAGCTGTACGCATGAGTCTTTCAGGAAATCTTGGAGTCGTGACTCTGCTCTTGGAAGTCTCTGTTGTTCTCTCACTTCATGACCAGTTTCAGGTGGATGTCAGCGTGGGCTGTACCTAGGCTTTTCTATGTTTCTCTTATCTGTTACCTACCAACCTTCATGCTACCTCTTGTTTTGATTAGCAGTGGAGTGTTTTTTGGTGGTTTTTTAATAAATACTAAGAGTAGTAAATCAGTATTAAAAGACTGAAAACAAAGTTGTCTTTAATACATCTTGGAAAAATGTTGCAGTACTCTTGTCAAAGATCCAAAAGAGGAATATAAGTTTTCACGGTTGATGCAGACATCTGCAAATACGGGGTATCCTCGGTCCTTCCATGGCGCTGGGAGGTGTCACCCCAGTCACTACAATAACACGTTTAACACTAGGGCAGTTGAGACCTGCAAGTCAGGTTGTTACCAGTGGCCTAGCATTCAAAGGGGAAAGCAGAGTGGTCATCTGCTGGTTTTATTACCCCCTGCACAGGTCTTGTTTTTCTCTGAAGTTCATTCTGAAATGCAAGACGCATCATCAGGTTTATGCTTTTTACAACATCTGCCTTGAGAAAAATATGACTGAAATGAGAATAATATGGTCATGGTGCCAGAACAGTAAGGACAGTAATAATAACAGCCTCTCTGTTCATTATGATCATCATTTTATTCTCAGTATTACACCAAATAGTATAATTTATTGCAGTAATATGGCCTGGCTATGAATGATTATATAAATACATATGTTATCTTTTTCAGGGGTTTTACATATTCATGCTTTCCTGATGAAAATATATTATTTACCAACAAGGAGAAGGTCTTAGATGAGAAAGAAAGCAAATTTATTCTCTTTGGCAGCTATCCATTTCAGATGCAAGCAGAGTATGAGAAATGCATGCAAATGTGACAGCTGCCTGTTGATAGTAGGATTCCTATGGATCATCTATTAAAGCAGCACTTTGTTATCATCTTCTTCATTCTGATCCTGAGCTGTGTGAATTTACACTTCATAACAGATGAATCGAACTTTAAAATATATCTAGCTGCAAAAGACAGAAAATAATCTCTCAGGTAATGCATCTCAAATACTCTGAGCAAAAAGAACCGATGTTGATTTACCATCTAAATAGACTTTAAAACATTGAATTCTTAATGGTATTTCTTAGAGTCTGGGGACTTTTCTTTCTATAAAGAAAGTCAGCAGTTGAAAAAAAAATTAAATTTGTAACTGAAATATATCTTCATATAGCAATCTCTGCTTGGTCTCCATTTCACAAGAGATGGACCCAGTCTTGAGGATATTTGAGCATCCAAGTAATTCTATTCAATTTAAAACCATCTGCAATACTCAGCGATTTTACTCATACACATCAGAAGCAAGCATTTTCACTTGATCAAGGACTTTAGGATCAAAGTGTCCAAATACTATACTGTAGTACAGATTTTCATTTTGTCTTTTGGCAGCAGTCAATTCTGATATTGTTTTGAAGACCAGAATTTTACAAATTCATTTTCCATTTAAGAAAATAAATTTAAATTTTAGCTTTGCAGAGACTTTATAGCATTCTATTGTGTGATCATTATAATGAAGAATTAGGTACATGGTGACTTCAGTCAAAATTGGCGTTAATGCAGTATGTATTCTAAGCTCTTCGATTAGGTGAAACATTAAATTTCTTGGGCAAACAGGGTCTAGCATCCAAAGGGCAGATTCTCAATATTTTGAAAGCTATTTAGAATCTAGTCATACATGACAAAAAATGTATCAATATACTATAAGTAATATTTGGAAGGCTGCTGTAACACAGTTTTAAATTAAAAGCAAACTGCCAATGATAAAGCTATTAAGCAAGCTTCTAAGCAAATATTGAGCTTAAACCGAAACTAATGTTTTATATATATGTGACTGCTGAATCTTGCTTGATTAATTTCACACTTACATCTGTCACTCTAGCAAAGGGTGTATATATCTTTCTTAAGAGAAAATTGTTAGTCCGGTTTTTGGGATTTTTTTTTTAAATTTTTAATCCTGAGAATAAAATTATGAACTTCTTGCAAATAATACTGCTTTGCTGCAGTCATAATTTTCAGGCATACTCATCCAACTTTAACCTGACCACACTCTCATTGTTGAGAATTGTAAAGCTTTCACTGTAGCGGAGCTGTGCTAGTCCTGTGAACAATTGAAATATCACCTGAGAGCTGTTTTCCACTGAAAAAGAAAAAGATCAGTCTCCAAGTGATGAAAGAAGAAGAAATCAGCTGGTTTCGTGGTTGACCTGAAGTATTTCTTGAGGGCCTGGTAATAAGAGAAGAAAGGTATGTGGCACATATGTTAATTAGTTAATACCTTTCTCTCAGTTACACTGATTTCACAGAATCACAGAATGATCAGAGAGAGGTGAGTGAGCCAAGCTGCTTCCTGGGCATCTGATCCCTGCAGAGCATCCAGAGGCAGACAGCATGGCTGGGGAAGGCAGTTTGACTTTCCAGGGAGATCGGAATCTTTCTTGGCTGCCATAGACAATAAGGGAAGGTTTAACACATTTTTTATTCTATTGTAAAGTTGAACTGAAGTGTTTGCAGCAACAGTCATGTTTCCAGTAGTGGTCTCTTCTCTGTTTTCAGTACCAAACTGTCTCTCTTACAGTATTCCTGACAAATTGTTTGTTGGTGGTGAATATGTTCCCTAACGACTTCCTAAACACTGGAAAGGGAATAATGGCAGTAGCAATTTAGAAAGAAAAGAATATCATACACATTAATTGATATCTCTTTGGTTTTGAACGCTCAAAGGTACTTCCAACTGCAGGTTTCATCAGGCCTCATTTTTGGTCTTTAACTTCCCATAATTTATTGACTTAAGTTAAAATAATAGAAAAAGTCTTATAAGATATAGAACATTATTGATTGTGTTGCGATTAAAGGAAACTTGACAAATACAAGAATCTGAAAAAATGGCACCCTGCAATGCTTTCTCATTAAAGATGTTGTGGCGTTTTCTGAGAACCTGGCATACTGCTGAAAAAACAAAACTACAGCATGCTTAACATTAGTTTTAAATATTGATATTCACATAAACTGAGCCTTGCTGATTTATAGTCATAGTCTTAGGGCTTATTTCTAGGTTAATCACACAACAGCAAATATCAGGAAATTAAAAAACTCAGAGGTATTGTTCTGCCTGATACACTTATATAGACCATTACACTATTTAGAATACACCTGCATTTGAAACTAAGTAGACTGCTCCCATAGAGAAAAGCTGTATATCCTTTCCCTTCTATTTTAGGCCAGCGTTGCTGTTCATTCTATTTCTTCTGCTATGGGGGACAGAAGCTGGGAAAGGAAAAATAATATTCTAGCTTCCAAAGAAATGTAGAGGAAACACAAATACATTTCATTTAAACCATGTCTTTTAGGACCTTTTCCCTGTTTCTAACGATAGGTTTAACACCCTAAATGTGCAGGTCAGGAGGAAAAATCATTTTCCCTTTCTGCTGCTTGTCTCTCAGTGAAGGAAAAGGCTCTCCAGGTGACAGAGCAGGTCTTTGGCCTTGGGAGGTCAAGACTATGGGATGTGTCATAGCATGTCCTGCCCTGCTTGGTTGAGTAACAAGCACCACATTGCTTCATCTGGAAGTTAGCTTCTCCCCTTTTTAACACTCACCCTGTCCCTGATCTTCCTCCCACAATACCAGTAATAATTTTAAAGCTTCTTGAAGATCTTGGATAAATATGCAATGTATCCAAGTGCCAAGAAACAGTCCCTGAGTGAGTTCACTGAAGGGATTTGCGAATAAACAAGGATGATTTCAATTTACATTGACATTTTGAGACCTATCATTTAGCCATCTTTAATAATTTTATAATAGCCCTTTCAGAGCTTTAAAATATTTTTTTAATTAAAGTGTCATGTAACATCAAGTCAAATGCCTCCGTACGTTTAATTCAAGTTTACCATCTTCACTGATCTTATGACTTATAAAGAAAATATTTAAATTTGATCTCCATAAATGCACTGACTGAACAACTACAGTTCCATCTTTTAGCTCTTTATTTACTAGGTCTGCAGCACCCACACAATTATTTTCTCTTAAGTATTTCTCAAACTACCTTTCTTTGTCTGTTTCATCTTATTTAAAAACTGCTTAAATTTAAATAGAAGTGTCAGCTGCTGAATTGCTTCTCTACTTCTTTACCCTCCTCCTTTAATATCCTTTTTATGGCCTTATTTATTTTATATTTCTATTTCAAATGTTTTTAATTTCTTAACAAAATTTTTATTTAAAGTATCTATAAAATTAGGTAAAAAATCATAGTAGCATTGTGATTATTAAACATCAATTGTGCAAACTACAAATGTTTTCTAGTTAGAAGTTGGAAAAAAATTCAACTTTTCAGATTGATTGTCATCAACTTTTCAGATTGGTTGTGATCCTTTCATAAATGTACACATGCAATTGCTCTTTTGAAAGATATAACTGCTCTGAAAAATCTTAAAACAAGTCTTTATAGAAGAGAAATTAAATTGTGTGCACTGTATAACATTTTTGCACAGGAGGAAGTTGAGTTATATGGACTCTTACTTAGTGGAATAAAACCTTTTCATTGCCAAGAAAGCACAGAATTGAAAGACATCTGGATTTACATTTGGCATCAAGTTTGAAAAATTACAGCTCTTCAAGTAAATTATCACCAGTTTTGTAATCTCTGATGTGATGCTTTTTACCTTCTTGGACAGAGATTGTAACTGAAGTTATGTCTTGAAGCACCTGAATTTTAAATCTGGAGATTAATATACTGTGCCAAGATTTTTTTTTTTTTTAAATGTACTCTCATCTGTGTTTAATTTATAGCTGTCATTAGCAGCAATAGGAGCTTGATTTTCACACAGAAAATAGAAGAAATCATGTGGTTTTAGTTCTGACTGTGTGTAAATAGAAAAGGATAAATCATTAGTAGATAATGACTATCACTAGGAAGGGAATAAAACCCAAAACTTTCTTGCATCCTAATTAATTTTACATGTAAACCAGTGTATTGATTTCCCTACTGATTTGGTGTTTAATTTTAGTGCTAAAAAATCTTGACCTAAAATGCCTAGCGTACAGCAATATAAACCTTTCAGCTTTAGAGCTGTCTGTGGGTATATTGAAGCAAGATACCAGATACTGTACTATTCAGCCACCTGAACACTGTCAAGTGAATGAAAATTTCATAGCAGGACTAAGTTTCAGCATTTCATAAAATGACTTCTCTATCACTGTCATTTTCAGGTGACTTACGTGCACCAACTTTGGCATTACATGTTTTGCAAAGACATTGGGTCAGGATTTGTCATAGCACTTCTGAGGAGGCAAAAGAGAAGTGGCATAGGAAATTTCAGGGGATGTTACAATCAAATGCACAAAATCAAAGCAACTTAGCATAGAAAAGTGGCTCTATTATTATTTGTATAGTGTTTGCCTATGGTTTGGGGTAGGTTTTGAGAAGGTATCTTAGAAGATAGGACTACAGATAGGGTGAAGAAATGCTCTTTCAAATTCACTACTTAAACTGTATATAAAAGATTGTCTGTCAATGTCAGCTCAAAAAAAGTCAGCATATGCTTAGGTACTCTAGTAATAATAATTAGAAAATTTTTAAGCTCATGTTCCCTTCTACTAAAGCATAAGGAAATTACTTTTTACTACATGAAACACACAGAAATAAAAATAATATTAAGAGAGGCAATATTAATCTTACTGCTATTTTTACCAATATGCCTCTTAACATGCCAAGGCTAGGCAAATCCGTTTCTCTTCCTTGCACGTAAAATGTGAATTTTCTTTAGCTGAGTCTTTAAAAGCACATTAATAGACCAGCTCTAGTGCCCATGTTCTGAATCTGATTTGTCCCCCCTAACTGCAGACCCCTAAGCGAAGAATCTATCAATTCAAGGCATACCGTGGGTACTTCCAGTGGGAAGTCCAGACCTCAGCTTTGCTAAATGGTTTTCCAGAGTTACTGTTTCTCTGCAATGATCACTTCTATTCCCTCTGTTTACTGCTCCCCTAAATGAATCCGGCTTACAAAAATGCTACATCAGTGGAAGCGTTCAAGGCCAGGTTGGATGGGGCTCTAAGCAACCTGGTCTATTGGAAGGTGCCCCTGCCTGTGGTAGGGAGGTTGGAAGGAGATGATCTTTAAGGTGCCTTCCAACCCAAACTATTCAATGATTCTTTGATTCTAAAATCAATGGAAAGAGAGGGGAGGGCTTGTATTTTCAAACGTTTTCATCTACAAATAATTTCCTGACAACTTATTCTGGTCAGAATGGTGAACAGATGATGACAAACTGCTGAGGTGCTCTTCAGACATCCTGGGGCTTCTCCCTAAGAAATCTAACTGACACTCCAGTGTTGGAAAAAGAACTAAAAAAACCTGTTGGGAGATGAGAAGGGAGGATATAAGCTGAGAAGAGGGTGGGGATGAGAATACTGATGATTTTCCTGCATTGCCTTGATCTCGGTTGCATAACTATTACTGCCCAGCATGAGCTGATTGCTTTAGTGGAATTTGGGCGTCTTTGCTTGTATACAGGTACTGTAGTTGCATACTGCATAGACATAACTTTGGTGATGGCTGCAGACTTTTGTAAAACAGGGAGTTTGGAGGCACAGGCCTAATAGTATTGAGAAAAGGGAGTTCTTTGGCTAATCAGCAGATATCCTCTTGTGGACACCTTGCTACCATTGGGTTAATTAGAAAACAGCTGGCATTGACTGGGGGGAAGAGGGAGGTATAGGGCGATAGAATTTGCCGAATCCCTATAATGCTTTATTATCTTTCTCTAACCTTTTAGCCTTAATTGCCATTTTAGGGACTTAATGAGATGCATGTTTTCAGAGCTATACCCCTCAAGTGGTAGGAAATGGGTTTGCTTGGGTAAGTGTGTTTAATTCTCTGGGGTTTCCTGCGAACTATTCAATTTAATTGGTTTACACCAGGGGTCTGACTGGGTGTGATGAGGGCCCTTTTTACAAGCCCTTGATTGCTTCATATTGTGTTCATCCTCTTTTACTTCAACCTGGTGAGTTGTAAAATGTGACAAACTATATATCTTTAGACTTAGTAAAACGTAAAGTTTGCAACTAGGGCAGGTTATGCTGATTTCTAAAGGAAGACGGTTAAAGAGAAATATGGATGCATACAGTATCTACATTAACTGAAGTATCTGACAGGAGTATAGTTTTCTGAGCTTGTGAACTGCGTTATCACATTCCCTGGTGCTTAGAACAAACATTTCAAAGCAAGGATATCTGGAAGACAGGAGCACAGTAAGAATAAGATCAGGAGTACTTGGGTTTAGAGCTAGTAAGAGAGGACAGAGCAAGAGAAAAAGAGGGAAGATGCTGAGGAAAGATCCTAATAGATACCAAGCCACACAGAGAAACTTTCAACTTCCTGTCAGTGTGATGGTTGAAGAGGTGCTCTGCTAGGAGGGAAACCTGAAGAGGTAAAGAATTAAAGCCTTCTAGAAATAACCACAAGTGTATATGAGAAGAAACATTATGTGGACCACAAATTCATGCCAAAAATGCAAGTTGCGTGGCTATTAGTCTAACTCACATGCAATTAGAAGAGATTTAAATGTTTTAGAACATGGTGCAGAAACAGCTGCACTGAGGCACTGGGAACATAAACGGGGGGAGCTGCTGTGGTGTGGACAGATGATATATCCAAATTTCGTGAGCAGGATTTCAAGGAGGAAGTCACATGTGCATCATATTGTTTTCTTCCCTTTTCGCCTCCCAGTGTTACCCCTCTTTCCTGTGGGAGGTCACTGCACACGTAGCCCCAGTCACAGACATGCAGGCCCCAGTCCTACTGCAGTAGTTAATAAAGAAATAAAGACAACAAGGCTGTCACTGAAAAGAACAAATATTTATCTTTTACTACAGGACTGGATTGGGTCTTGCAATGAAGCGACTACAAGATTTCAAATCGTTCTCAGTATTTTCTGAACTTCAGTACGATGTTGTAGCAAAGTAAAGTTGGCAATGAAGTTTCAGGTGAACTGTTTTGAGGTCACTGCATCATTAACTGTGAGGTTAAAGTGGTATCCATAGAAAGAAGGCAATCTGACCATTTAACTCAGAATCTATAGGTCTTGGTGGCTAGAAAGTAATCTGAAGAAAAATGCAATAGGATAATTTTCTAAGAAACAGGGTCATTTTCTGGACATACAGTCCTAACTATGATAGAGATGTGAAATTAGAAAATATTTAGTCTCTTTAAATCCTTTCTGGTCTTCAAAGGTGTAATAGGTGAAAGAACTGACAGCTGAGTGGTTGAAGTGCGTTAGCCAGAAATAACAGTAGGAAGGAGCTGAACAGCAAGAAGAGTATGCTTGTGGAAACTATCTACTGTAAGCAAGGGAAAGTTGCTTAAATGAGGAGGCAGAAACAAATATGGAGACAAAACACTGTAGGTTTTTTTTTTTTGCTGTAGCTATGCATAACTAGATGATCTTTAGGGTCCCTTGCAGCCCAAATCATTCTATGCTTCTATGATGAAGTATCAACGATTTGGATTTACCTACTAGTATGGCAGCAAAAGTGACTGCAATTTAATTATGCATTACTTTAAAGCTGTACAATACCCCGGAATATTCCTGAAAATTTTTAATTTTTTCTGCGCATGGCAATAACAATGTCATTGTCACCATGGCAAAGACTTTCAGGTGAATACAAATAAAAAAGATGTGATAAAATTAGTTAAAGACTGATGACATGAATGTTGTGAAAGTCTACACAGGATTTATATTAAAAACTGAGATAAATTAGGAAGTCAAAGGATGATGAGAGGAGAGGAGAAAAATTTTATGCAAGTGTCATTTGGAACAAAGAGCAAATTTTGAAAAACAATGTAAGACAGATTTTTGAAATCTCCAATAACTAGAAATTTTTAAAGGGAGATATGGTTGTCATATTTTTCTTAAGAAAAGTGTAAATGTGCTTTATATTTGAAAATGTGACAGTAGAGGTCATTTATTATATTTTACGATGAAACTAGTGAAAAAAAAGAAGAAAAAGTAGACAAATTTATAGTCATCATTTGAAAAAACTTATAGCACTATATAGGAGTTGTAAACAAAATTATCTACAGCAAATTGTTAAAGTTCCAAATTAGTGCGTTTAGGCTCATTGCATGAGATAAATAAATCAAGAGATGTTCAGTTCTGTGGTTAAAGCACAGCACTATACTATATATGCAGTAGGGAAAAAGGAAGAATTTAAAAGAAAAAATCAATCTTTGGCTAGGTCTGTGTGTGGTAAATATAACAGGATTGCAGAAGTGCAAGGGCTCTTTGCAATTGTGTTCATAATCTAATTAGGGTGGTAATTAGGACACAGGTAAAACCACAGAAGGAAAAAAAAAAGAAGGATGTTAAATTTCAAAGAGTGAGTTTCAGAAGAATGTAAAAGCACAGGATGAAATCAAGTAGGATAAATCAATAGAGATAAAGGACACAGAGGGAAATGGAAAACATTCAAAGATAAATTAATGTATGCCCAAGGGTTGTGCATGTAATCTAGCTAAAAATACACCAGAAATAAAGAAGTCTAATGTTGATGAACAAAGAAGCCCAAACCTGAAAATATAGACTCTAGCAATATCCAAGGGACTGTATGAAATGAATACAGCTGAAAAACAAAAGGTCAGGGATGAAGCTCAGAGCACATTTAACAAATTTTAAGAGTACATTTTCCATTAAAAAATATATACAAATCTCAAGGCATAAAAAAATATCTCTTGAATTCGGAAGTAATCAGGAGAAGATAAAAATCAAAATAATTACTGGGAGAGAAATATTAAGTGCAAGATGCCAAAAGAAGGAACAAAAACTGTCAAAGATGTTTTGGATTCAAAGCAGAAATTGTCATGCTAGAGGACTTCAACTCTGATATTTGCTTTTTACAATACTTCATTAGCATACTACAAGGGACTATATGAATCCTAAAATTCTCTTGTAAATTCAGCCATTTAAGCAGCCAATTTATGGGTACTTTTATAGGTAACAGGTGCCTTGTTAGGAGATTGACCTCTTGCTGTTATTGATTTCTATCCTGGTTTTGGGCCCAACCTCCTCATAAAAGTAACAGTAGAAAATTATACTTAAATAACCCAAATCCTCAGAGTTTATATATGTATATATGTTTTCAGTATATGTGCTTTCCATGTAACTTTGACTAATACCAGAAGCCATGAAAGCTAGAAGTCCTCTAAAGTTTCAACCTAGAAAATGGAGTAAAACTAGGAAAATTTAAAATAAATTTCAAGAAGTGCCAGATTTGCCAGAACTGGAATTCAAAACAGTGAATCAGTTATGTCTCTCTATGGCCAAAACTGAACCTGCCTGATTTAAATTTTTTGCTGAGGCCTCCTACTGTCCACATTTTCCTGACAGCCCCATTTCTTCTTCCCCCAAGTGTAAAGGGAACATCTGTACTGAGAAGAGGAAAAAGGATCACAGCTTACACACTTAACTGAGATGCCTAAAGGAGTGGGAGGTTAAATCAGGTCTAAATATAGTTTTATTACCATAATTACAAAAACAATTGCTCTCTATACAGAATAATGAAATGAGAAAATCAAATGACTAACTGCCTGAATTAAGTTGATAAATGCACTACAATATAGTAGGTAGAATGGATCCAGTGAGATAGCTGGTTCAAAATGAGTAATTGATAATCATTTTACACCAGTAGTTCTCACTTGCTACAGCCCATAAACTGTCTTTCTGTAATTTTCCCAAGTATATGACCTTTTTTTTTTTTTTTAAACCAAGTAAGAAAATATCTGCTTGACAGAAATTCTGTTCATCTCTGATAAAAAGTAATTAAAAAACTAAAGTACAGGGCAAGAAAAATTTATGTTCCAGGAAGCGAGAACTAAGAAATCTCCCTAGCTGGAAGAAGAAGGAGAGGGAATCAAGTTTATGTTTTCATTTTGAATCTGGTCCTCTTGGTCCTTTCTTTACCATTTCATGCTAATGTGTCCAAAAAATCAGATTTATCTTCAGATCTGAAAAACACCCAAACGAGTTAAGCTTATTAAACTATCTAATGAAAACCAGAAAAAAAAAGCAAGGTGGAAATGGAGGCTATTTAGAAAACCTTTCCCAAGTGGCAAAATAATCCAAAAGAAGTATTTATATTACCTAATATTAAGAGCTCCAGATTCAGATGACTTAAGTGTTTCAGGTGTAAATGTCTACATATATTTATGTCTGAATTTTGAGTTGAATTAAGGTTTCATCTTGGGACTGAAGTAACTCTGTATCCCTAAAAAAAAAAAGGAACCATCTTTAATCACTTATATTAGGTAAGATGAACTCTGCCTTAGCAGTGCCTGTCTTTCTCTATGGACTAAGGCTGGGAAAGGATGACAAAATAAATCTGTATTTTGTCAGAGGTATCTCAACTGTACATTTTTTGTGAGACAACATACCCGGGACAAATTCTTCATGACAAGCAAGTGTCCAGACCCACTGACTAAGTAACCATGGTTCATTTTGTAGTTCATGATGGTTCATAGTAGCCACATGACGCTTTTCCCTTCACCATAAGATTTCTATTATCCGCTCTAAGCTTAGCATTTTTTCACAAAATTTGACAGTTAAAAATCCAAAGCACACAGTTGAAGAGTTCATACTCGGCTCCCTCCAAAGTACCATTGATGTTACAGAGACTTGAATCCTGACCTCACTGAACAGTTCTTTCAAAACCTGTGAGCAAGCACAAATGTTTCCTTGAATGTGTATACCAAATATAAAACAAGATAGTAGTAAATTGTTATTTGACTTTTAGTAGCGTCAACACACCTCTGATGACATAAACAATCAACATTTTCCCTTTCTTTGAGCTGTGCTGCCCAGAGAAGAAATACTTCGCATTATTCACAGTCACAAGAAGTAGAAATAAGAAACTAAGTGGGATTCATACAGTGCAATGAAATAGAAAACTGCACCCTGGGGTGTATCAGTAGAAATATTTTCACTAGGAAAAAATTAAATAAAAGAAAGAAAAAAATGCAGTTTGCCATCAGGAAAAATGGTCCAAAATGGAGTATGTAGGGAATGGTTGAATATGTTCCAACTCTAAGAAGAGTTACAAAAATAAAGCCTAGAAGACAATAAGAAAATGCTATTTTTGTCTGTCTTGGTAGTTGGATGACCTTGGCCAACAGCTGAGCACCCACCCAGTCACTCATGGAAAGAGAATTGGAAGGAAAGCTGAAAAACTGTGGGTGAAGATAAAAACACTTTAATAGGTGAAGCAAAGCTGCATGTGGAGCAATGCAAAATAAGGTATTCATTCCCTACTTCCCACCAGTAGGAAGATGGTTAGTCATTTCCAGGAAAGCCGGCCCTCAGCACAGATAGTGGTTACTTGTGAAGACAAAAGCCATAACCATGAATGTCTCTTTCTTCTCATTTCCTTGAGCTTTTTATTGCTGAATGTTACATTATATGGTCTGGAATAACCTTCTGGCCAGCTGAGGTCAGATGTCCTGGCTGTGTCCCTTCCCAGTCCCTTGCCTACCCCAGCCCCCTCCCTAGGGAGGCAGCACGAGAAACTGAGAAAGCCCAAATGCCATGCAGGCACTGTTCAGCAACAGCCAAAACACTGGTGTGTTATCAGCACTGTTTTAGTCTCAAATCCGAAACACATCACCATATGGGCCACTTTAAGGAACATTAACTCCATCCCAGCCAGACCCAACCAGCATATTATCTGAGAAACAAGAATAAGGAAAGAAAATAGAAATTTAAGTTGGAGGAGGTATTTCTTCACAGTACTTTTTTCTGGGACTTAAAGAAAGACTTTGCAAAATTAGAGCAGTGAGATTCTGGAATTCCTCTTCATTCAAATAGGGATGACAAAATTAATTGCTTTTAAGGTGGAGCCTCGTAATTTTATGAAAAGCTTTGTATCGTAAGAGTCTTGCAATACCAATTCTTAGTGACCCACGTCTCTTCCAGTCCGTTGTTGTTTGTTGTTTGGAGAAGTTTTAAAGAAATATATTAACCTCAAAAAAAGTGCTTTTGCTCCCTTTTCTCTTCAAGGCTGATAAACAAACAGCAAATCTGAGGCACAGTCTGCAGGTTAATTGGAATTAACTAAACTACTTTATATCTATTTTCTCAGACACTGATAACTGTTTAGCTGAGGTAGCACGGATAGGAATGGCCTGGGAAAAGCCACCCATCAAGAAAAGTAAAATAATCTGTCATCATATGCTGGGCTCCCTGCTGCTGCAGACTGCCAGTAATTTAAAATATTTTAGGTGTGTCTGCAATGACTGCAGGTCAGATATCGCCTAAAGGGAAAAGAGCAAAGGAACTTCCTTCACAGCCAGTGTGTGACCAAAGCCCCCTTCCAGGCAGCTGAGGATAAGCAGCATGCAGCAAGATGCTCCTTGAGATAGCACACCCCTGCACATCTCCTCATTGATCCCCAAAGTGGGGCTGGAAACTAGGTCCTTTAATCTTCTGAAATGTGCAATTTGTCTCCAGTAGTTCTGGACAACTTCATTCTGTGAACTCAATCTATTTACAGTAGTTTGAATAGGCTAAAGCAATTTAGAGTCTCTGTGGAAGATGGAAATTCCTGTTCCTCACTGCAGAGAGAAACACTTCTAAACTACTCCATAAGTTCTCTGACAGCCCTCTCACTCCTCCCCATTTTTTCAATGGGAGGTAGTGAAGCACATCATTTATAAGTTGTTCTAATGGGGTATCACACTGTTTTTAAGAGGAGATTTGGAGGAAGAGAAATCATTGGGGCTTTGTCATGAGTGAAATCTGACAGCCAAACTGAACTAACTCCACACATGGGAGGGGTTTTTTTCCCATATTTGTCATGTTTTTATATTTTTAGAAAGCAAAATTTAACAATAAAACTTTACAAAATAAGAAAGGTTGTATAGCTCTTCATCCTCCTGTTTTTGAGAGCTGAATTAAACTGAGGTAGGAACTTCCTATGAAGTCTGTCTTCCATCGAAGGACTTCATTAGCATGCCTCAGATAAAGTTTACTGCTGCTTCCTTAGAAAAGGGCACTGTAATACCAGGAGAAAATATATTATTGCCATATTCACAAACAGAAAATAAGATTGTCACTCTGACTGAAAATGAATACAACAGTCTTTTCCCTGGTATTCTCTTCTGGATGATAAGCACTCACAAAAAAATAGTTGGGGAAAAAAACCCCAAAACTCTCTGAATTACGCTGAATTACCTTCCCCTAGCAGCTTTCCCTGTATAAATACTTTTCTCCTCTAAGGTGCTACATGTCTTCACAGCTTTGGAAAACCTTTGCTGAAAGAATGATAGATTCTGGAATTTATGCCCTGGCACTCTTCTAGAGATGTTGGTACCCCTTTTGCAGTGCACAAAGACTGGCCAAAGCTTCAGACAAAAGAGTCCTTCTCTTCACTAGGAGTACCTTTAGCAGATATTCACTTTGATGTTGCTAGTTCTTCACAGTCAGCATGAGGATGCATGTTGAGAAGGGATAAATCAATTTTTGTTGGCAGCTGGAAGAACAAGGCTGGAAAATCAGTCACAAAGGCATTTCTTAATTTTGGGTTTTTCCTGAGTTTCCTTTGATCTAGAAAAGATAATTCCAGAAACCTGAATTCATCAGGAGTGGATAATGCTTCTAGAAGTCTTTTCTTTGCACTAGGATGCATGAGTTTCAAGGGGTGTAAGTTTTACTCCAAAGGAAAGTTAAGATATACCCACAAAAAAGGAAGAAGCCTTCTATACATATCATGAACAGATGTATTGGAAGGTTTTCTAAAAAAAATTGAAAAATAAGGGATCATCTTAGATATTTTCTAAGGTCACATATGTCATACGAAGAGAAAGAACGTCATGCAGCACATTTGAGATCTCAGATCTCTCAAGGTATATGTAGAGAGATCAGTGTTGCAGAAATACCTAATATTCAACACTATAGCATAAGATTCCCAAAGCTTCTTGTTCCCCTGGATATGCATGTGGTAGATACTCCGGCCTCTATTATACTAAAATAACATTTAAATTAATGTTAAGCTTTGTTTCATGTAAACGTTCCCCTTCACATGTGTCATTTAGCTTTTTCAACACTTTTGTAGGACCCATCATTCACAGATTGAATTTTGCAGATCTAGTTTTGAATAAACTGGTGGTTTTTAATGCTCTCTCAACATTTCAGTACACCAAAGACTCTATCAGAAAACTGACAACATTAGAAAAGTGAGGCAAGAATAAGCTTCCCAGAACAAAAGTTCGAGAGTTAACATACAGTTGTTGATGTGGAGTTTGATAAAAGAGCTTCATGCAGTAAGATGTAATCTTTTAGAGTCTTTTCAAGTACATGCAGTCAATAACTTAGTTTGTCTTTTGCTCTTGTACTCCTGAATGGGCAGTGATACTCCTTGGCAGTCAGCAGGCAGCAGGTTGTATTCTACTTTCTCTGGGTCTGCTCTGGCATGACCCATTTATCTCCAGAAATGCTATAAAGACCTCCTGTCATATGCTTCTCTTCAAAAACATTTTAAACTTATTTTCAAAAACTAACAGTATAATTTAGAAATGTTTTAATGGCTCTTGAGCAGCCTTCAGATGCACATTTGCGGTGGAGGAATGCAGACTTCCCAGTATGGAGCTGGGGATCAGGGGGCTCCCTTTGTAGAGACTCCAGACCAGTAATGACTAGCTCCCCTGAAGCCAGATATCTTATGCAATCGTCCTCAAGTTACCCCTGTGCTGGACAACTATTGGCAAGAAACATCACTGCCTATAGCACTAAGTCAGGATCCCTTTGGTCTGTGGTAACAAGCAGTCTCCCATTAAATTCCCTGGCACAATTTGTCCGACAGGCTCCACAGACTTTTCCCAATTTGCAGGAAAGCACAAAGGAAGCCTTTGAGGTAGCCCTTACTGTGCTGGCTGGTCCCACTCACTGCTGTTTCAATGTCCTAGCAACGGGACAATTAAGTTTTTTACTCAGAAGAAGTATTTCTTCCCCAAACATTAGTCATTAAGTATCCCCAAAACCCAGCCTTGTTTCAGAAAGGAATTTATCATCAGCTGACCACAAGTAAGGAGGATGAGGACACCTGAGATATACAAAAGAATTGAACAAGTATGAGATAAAAGAGAGTCAATATCATGTCTGGTGTAGCCAACAAGGCAGGTAGACCACAGCTGACTTTAGCAGAGCCCTTCAGGTGTCTCTGTCCAGACTCCCAGTCCAGCAGTGTGTACCAGTTCAGGCACAGCACTAGATCCATGCTGGCTCTGTACAGCAGTTCCACTCTGCATCTTAGCAATAATCCCTTGGACCAGAAGCACTGCCGGAAAGCAGCACAGAGGCATGGAGAAAGAAAGGTCTGTGGTCTATAATGCAGTGCCCATCAAACTCTACCTCCTCTCCAAAGTCAGCTGTGCCAGGCTTGGACTAGCTCCATGCAGAGTTGTTTGGTTGACTCTGCATGGTGCAAGGAGGCCAAGTGATTTTAGTTTAGACTCTGTAGACTGGTTCTGGGCCAACTTGACCCTGAAAACTGTACACCATCCCACAGCACTCTATAGCGGCATACAATTCTTGCCAGACCAGACTTGTCTCTGCAAGGAGCCAGCTCAGTGTCCCTGCATCTGCAGTTCAACTAACCCACAACTTGTAAACCACTCACAAATAGTTGAGAGTTGATAGAGTAGAATTCATTTCATCCATGTAAATTCTCATTAATCTGCAATTTCTAAGCAGGAAACTGGGGGGAGGGAGGATAAAGGACATTTTACTGAAGTAAATCCAAGTGAGACATTAGGAAAGTCATTACATTAAATTGCAGGAATAATACATGAAGCAGGATGGTTTTGGAAATTAAGCAAGCCTCTGCTCTCATGGGCTGTGGTATGAATTATATGTGGTCATTTTCTGTGTGGCTTCTCGGGTTGGGATAAGTGGAAGAAACTTACTACAAGGACTGGAACAAAATGGATTCCTAATCATAACTGTCAAACCAAAAACAATCTGGCCAAATGCTGCCACTCATTTAACAACCGAAATTCTGAATATAATTCTTGAATTTATTATTGAACAGCCTTCTCTGCTCAGCAGTGCTGCTTTACACAATCACTCACTTATGTAATTTCTGCATGTGTATGAAAATAACCATTCACCCCTCAGTAGTCCTATTTATTCTCAACAGTGTATTTAAGCGCTTTGCAATGTCTTTCATCTCGGAACAGGGAGCACACATACTTTTCATAGTACCTACTGGCAGTCCCTAGTTGGTGTGGTATAACTAGCCAGCTGGTTTTTAAGAAGTGGTGGTTGGGCAACTGTTCTCAAAAACAGTCAATAAATGACAGTGTAATTCCTGTTTCCATGGGAATATGGCACCAAAATTTAAAAAATTATCTCATATGTGTCAAGAAACAGACCTCAAAGGGAACAGAAGAGAACTTCTGGGATGTTAACATGTAGAATACGATTGACTGGAAAGGCAAAGCTGCTACTTATAAATAAGAAAAAAATGCCTAGATTTGCTGATCCTTTATGAGAAATGGCTCAGTTGCTAAGAATATATCTGACATTTCATAGGACCTTGGTCTGTTTATTCAGCATAAAGGGCAACAAATGTGTTATTTATACTTTAAAGCATCCAAATGGCAGAACCTTTGTGCCCTAAATAAATTTTGGAGAAACTAGAGAAAATAAATATATTCCTTTTCTAATTTTTTCATGCTAGTTAAAAATTTCTGTCCTGAAAAAAGTGATAAAGTTGCAACAAACATTCAACTGCACTAAATTCCTGGACAGTATCCATTCTAACAACAAGCCAGCCTTATCAAGGGGGAGAGGAGTTGGATGTTTTCTTATGTCAAGGTGTTGTCCTGTGAAGATGCCAATAAAAAGGGGAAAAAAAAAAAAGGTTGAGCTTTGCCAGTACATATGGTGTAACTTTGAAGAGAAGACTTCAAAGTTTATTTTTTACATATCTGCAGGACAGATAACTTATGTTAAAGTAAATAAAATCCTTAAGAGATCGCCTAAAAATAAATAACTGATTTGTGTTCCAACATTTCTATTCCCAGTGAAGTCAATGATCAGACTTGTTCGTTGGCAGCAGATAATCTAAGCATAATTGTGGGGAAAAAAATAAGTATTTTAGAAATGCTTTTAGAAATAGCTACAGAACTACAGATACCTGTCTTGATATCTTTGAAGGGATGAAACCTCCTGCTGTGGATTATTTGCGGGGCACTCATTTTCTTCTCTTTCCCAGAGGAAGTCTGCTGACATACAGTTTGAGTGCTAATGAGTTCCTGCAATTCCCAAAACTGGTATAACAGATGCAAAACCCCATCCGAATCAAATGTTTGGCTACAGGAGGAGCAGGAAGAAGCATCTGGTTTTTGGCAAATGAAGCACTGCTCAGCATTTCAGTGCAAGGGGGGAAAAAACCACAGTGAAACCCCAGCCTAAGGAACACTTTCACATTCAGCATCAATGTAGAAAAGATTTACTTATTTTAAGGCAATAATAAAGAAGCAAAGCCATATATCTTAAGAAATACCACTCAAAGCAACCTTGAAAATCCTCTTTCTTATGCATACTGACATTAAAAGCAAAACCTTTGGATTCTGTGTTCAAGACACCAGCATGATGCAGCTTTGTGTTTAGATAATGCTGCTACTGGCTGGGAATATTTCTGTGAAAACATACAAAAGTAGATGAAGGGGTAATCAGAAAAAGCCATTTTGACTCATCAGACAATTATTTTTCAGAAAGAGTATGACATCCAGGAAAGGACTGTTTTTTAACCCAGCAGCTCCTCTAGCAAAGGTGTCATGACTTTCATATGAGCTCTGGGAAATGTATCATTTATATATAGCTCTTAGCACTTTTTCACTCACTGGCAATACTGTTGCTGATATCCTGGTGATCTGGAAGAACAGAACACCATGCAACCTTGATTTACTATAAATTCAGCTCTGATGAATTGCTTTACTAACATGTGACACCTTACAACACAATCCTTGCCAATGTGGAGTTTCACTCGATCAGAAAAAGAGCTTGAAAGGAGACGTATGAAGGCAAGTGTCTGTTACAGGGTTCTTTGGTTTGCATTACCAGAAAGAATTTGAAAAATAAATCTGTGGTTGCAGCTTTAATATTTTATTTTTAAGAACTTCTACTGACTTCTTGAATAGTTTTGCTAAACCTTTATTGAGTTCAGTTGCTGCTACTTTTTTCCAAATTCCTTTGGGGTTCTGAGTTCCTACTGCTTCAAACAGAAACCCGTATGATTCTCAGTTCAGACTGGATATTCATTTTGTCATTTTCTATCCTCTTGCTGGTGATCCTATGCAACCCAGACTGCTTTAGTAATATTCCCAGCATGCATAATGGGGGTCACTAGCTCTAGCATAGACAGAACTGTTCTGCTTTGCCTAAACACCATAAAGCTGTAACCGCTCAAAGAGCTTGCTATAAGCTGAAAGGAGAGGGGAAATGATGCACATGGACATCTACCGCTATTTGGTGTCCTTATTTAACTCTTCTGAAAGGCACAGTTACAAGGTTCAGTTGTCTTAATGAGGGCCAAATCCTTTTGGTTTGATTTGTTTGCCAGTGATATTACCCATCCTAGAACACCCATGCCTAACTGCCCTAGCTTTCCCTTCTGAATATAGAGTGGAAAGCAATGAACCATTCTACCATGGAGAATAAAGATATGACTGTATCTATACCCACTAGCTTGGCTATAGCTTTGATGATACTGCAAAAACCTTTTCTGCTACTGAATTTTATATCTATCTATCTATCTATCTATCTATCTATCTATCTAATCTCTCAGTGTTGCTTTTGCAGCATTTTTCCAGCCCTATTCTGACTATTTGGCATAATTTGGAATCACCTATAACATGTATAAAAGAAAGTGCATGTTTGTGTGTCTCATTCCTTTTTTTCCAGCAATAAAGACTTGTGAGTGAGTACAGGTGGCAGTTCAAGGGCACGCAGTATTACAATGCAGAAGGAGGGAAATGAGAAATGAAATTTCATTAGTTAATTAATTCAGTCAGTGGTTTTATGTTTGCAATGCCTGTAATTTATTTGAGGCTGTTCCAGTTAGGCAGCTATACCACAATTCCTCATTCTTTCCTGTTCTTTCATTTGCAATGCATTCTTCTTCTGTGAAATAAAGATCAAATATACCTAGAGTAGTAGAGTGGTTTAAAACTAAACTGGGGACATCAGGAACAGAGACTATATCTGCCTGAACTCTTAGCTATCACTAGCTACTTGTCAATTAGGCATAATTGAGCACCCATAACACCCATTATTTTAGCAAAATTATCAAAAAAAGACTGTAGCATCTCTTCTCCTCAGGTTTCTTTAAGGAAATTTTTTGTCTCTTTGTCTCTTTTTCCTTTAATGAGTAGAACTGAGAGAGCTAATTACATTATCACATTGAATCAAACTAAGTAGCTTACTAAACTATGCCAAGGCAACATTTACAGACTGTTGGGGTTTTGTATAGGTAGTGCACATACATGCTTCCTCACCTTCTTTCTCATGTTGAATGATGCCTATCAAATGAAGGACTGCAGAGTATTGTTGCTAACAGAAGTCTTATCACTTTTTCACCACATTTTGTGATGTTTGCAGCTGCCTCAGATTTTTTACTTGAACGGGTGTCCCAGAGAGGCTGTTCAGAACCCAACTGGACTTGTCCCTTAAGCAACATGAGCTCCTTTTGAAGTAGTATCTATCCTCAAAGTTAGCCCTAATGACCTCTAGATGCTCCTTCACCTCTAATTAATATTAGGATTAATATACCAGTAACTTGTGAATTAATAAATTTCTTTTGTAGTGTTGGTTCACTAAATCGCTCAGATTTGAGGGGAAGTCAGGCTATTCAGGCTGTTTCTGAGACATCCTGTGGTTGGGTGTGTTTCGGTTTTATGGTTTTGTACAGTATGATCTGTGGGCTGTAACTTCTAGTGCAATTAAGGTTGACATGCTGTCAAGGGAGACTTGAAAAGCTCTCTATCTTACCTGCTCCTTTGTGTAGTTCGTTCAGATACATAACTTGTGGCCTTTTCTACTTCTTAAACTTTGCTTTAAGGAGAGGAACGAATCAAATTAAACGTGGATTGCTACATATCTAAGCTGGGCACATTAAGCTTATTTTTAATATTTGTATTATAATATAGATCATTCTGGTGAACATGGCTAAAATAAGTCAAATGAATTGTGCTTTCAAAATGTTTATTTCTCTTAAATGACAGCAGATGCTGCCTAGATTAAGAGTTTAGCTCAGCTCTAAGCATCTACATTACAGGTTCCTAAAGTTAGGTGAGACTGATTCCATCTAAGATTCTGGGTCAGGGTTAGAATCATGTGGCTTGAGGGAATATGTATTCTATGGACATTTCTAAGCCTTATTGCTTAGTTTTTTGTAAGGGTGACTCATTTTCAGTTCAGGAAGTCTTTGGTCAGAAGCCATAGCAAATCATGTCCAGGAGCAATTTTGCTAGAAAATTCTATTTTCCGTTCCCTCCCCTGCTGCATAAGGACTGTTGCATGTTTTGGGAAAGGACTTGATTTAGAGATACTGAAAACTGCATGCACTACTGAAGAAAGAGTTGTATGTTTCGGGGAGTTTTAATTTAAAAGTATTCTGCACTCTGCATTCCAGGCTTCTGATGAAGTTTTCAACAGGAATTTAGGAAAATGTTCTCTTTTGACGCACTTTATTGGTTACATCTGCTATGTGTTAGAAAAGTAAGATGTCCGGGTATGGATTGCCTCATCATCATACACATAGTCACAAGATTTCTTATGAGAATCTCAATGTTGTAGAGAAGGGCTTAGAAACTGGCTGTCTGCCAAAATGATACTTCCTCTGGTTTGTCTTTGATCACACTCTCAGATACATCCACTGTCTTTTCCACTATCAGCCTTAGACAGTAGTTGTAAATTCTATAAATGTGAATACATTCAAACTTCTGAATGCAGGAAAGCTGGGAGTGTAGCTCAAGGTCTTGCTGTCTTTTGGGGAGGTGGAAGGATACTTGGTTCATCTGGAGAGGGTTGTTCCTTCATTTTAGCTTTGCTCCCATTTTAGATTTCATTACATCCCTCTTCTATTTCCTTGCTTTTTACCTGCAGCCAGGACTGAAGCTGTGCAAATTCTTCACTGTAAAATGAAATAAATGAAAATTTCCTTGCTTCAAATTTTCTTATGTTACTGAAAATTGAACCCAGATAAATCAAAAGAAATTAATCTCCTTCCTCACTAAGGATTTAGTCTGAAAATCAGTGCTACAGTACACAGATGGAAGAAGAAAACAAACTTACTCCTTTCTCTGAGCTCAATATTAAAAAGAGAAATTTGTATGATGCCTCTGTTGAGGAATGCAGAATGAAACAAAACAACTGTCTACCTTACTGGAAACTGAATGCACTGAGTGTTAGAATGCTCTAATAGTCATCCCTCTTCCTTTCAGCTGCTCACCAATTTTATATATTTTACCAAGAAACATGTAAACAGCAGAAAAGAAACATTTCATTTAGAATTTTCAATGCTAGATAAATTTGCATTTACGTCACTTCTTGACTTTTTGTCTTACTTCAATTTTCTCTGTTGTGACAGTAACAGCAGTAACATTAATACATAATTAGATGGGTAGGAATGTGCTCAAAGTCAATAGCTTGTAATAGCTCCTTTGGAGCCATAGTAAAGTATCTCCTATAGCAAATACACGGTTATGGACTTGTTAAAACAGACATTAGTTATCCAGTAGTCCATTACGGCTCCTTGTAGTCTACCATTTGAGTAACTCCATATTTAGACTCATATTGATCAGTAATTAAGAGATAGCATGGTGGCAAAATAGAAATATATGAAAAATAATCTTAAAGAAGTAATTTATAAAAATGGTAGAATTATCAGGAACTGGCCAACATCTTTTGCACTATGTTAGCTTTCATATAGAAACCTATAAACTCAGTAAAATTATAACTGATATTGTGAGATTCCTTTGTGTAGGGTAAGAATCTTACTTCATCCAGAATTAATTTTTAAAACAGATCTATTAAAACTAGGAAGGAGTCAGGCGGGTCACCACCGTGTGTGCAGTCTTCATCTCGTAAAAATTAACAGTAGTGAATGTAAGCACTAGTAAAGGGAATTTAGCCACTTTTAATTTTATTCGTCTGAAGCTTTCCCATCTCTCATGTAATACCATACAGGTGAGTTTATCCAATTTGCTATTTTCCAACTATATTTGCTGAAATGCAATTATAATAATCTACTAGCTACAAATGGTTAAGTCTCTATTAGAGTATGCCTGGAAAAGATGTTCAGGTATGATAATCTTTTAGACTACTCAAAGTGCCACAGTAGTACTAATCCCTTAAGGTTTTCACATGATACTCAGGATATTGGGACACAATTACATATAAACCCAGAAAGAACAGCTCTTCCTTACTTGTTTACATTTCCCTCCACGAGGGGACTGCAATATTATTGCTTGTGTTGCATGTAATAGAATTGTTTAATTCACAATAGCTCTTGCAAATGTAAAGATCTAGTTACCATGCTAGTACTAACTGAGCAAAAGAGGGATGTTCTGCTGTGAACCTATTCTTCTAATTGTTCCAATCCCTGCATTAACATTAATTGTCAAATTTGTCTTTCAGTCTCTCCCACATGATGCATGTTCAGTCAGGGTTGGGTCAGCAGGGGATTTAATTAATTTATCAGCAAATTGGATTTTTTCACTAGGTGTCCTTGCTTTGGCTTTCTTTTGGTTGTTTTTTGTTGGTGGGGTTTTTTTTACCCAGAATTTTTTGATGGTTTATAAAACTACGGGGTTTTTTTTTTCATGTACAATTCTCTGATGCAGAGGTTGTTAATGGAATGACATTGAATTAGAAATGCTGCATTTGTAAAGAGTATCAAAAGAGAGGTACTGTCTGCCTCAATGGTAATTTGTAAGCAGGTAGTTCTGCTATAGTAAACTTTTTCCCATGTAGGCTTACAGTCTAGTGGGAATATTACTTTACAGTAAACCTGCCAATAGCTGGATGTATAAATGCCTGATATTTGTGGCTTAAGCAGAAAGGGTATCAGTGTGTGAGAATTCAATTCAACAAGGCTAATCTCAAATGCAATTAATGTTCACGTTCTTTATGTGCCCCTATGGTAGACCATTTGCCCAAGGAATTTATTGGAAGTGATACATTTAATTAAACTTCTTGAAACACTTGGGCAATGATATCATTTATGCAGTAAGGCACCACATTTGGAAAATGGAAAGAGGAGCAGCACGATTGTTGTACGCATTCTATACTGCTTTACATTTAACACAGGGTAGGTGGGGTCATGGAGGCTGCACGACAAGTGCTGCTCAGAAAAGGTGATTTCCTCATGCTTTACCAAAATGCTAAATGAAAGTCAGCAATGTTTTGATCTTGTGTCCATTTTGATTTAGCTATATGTACTGCATGAACAAAGCAAGGAAATTTGCTAAACTGCTTGTGGAAAAAAGTGTGGCTTTCTGTATTTCATTGGGATTATAACTTTACTAACATGAAAGCAAATTTTCTGCCTACTTAGCATCTATTCTTTGACTTGTTAACCATAATGAGTTGTAACCATAACATAACCAGTGCCAGGGATGATCATGGAGCAGATCATCCTAAGTGCTGACACACGGCACATGCAGGATAACCAGGGGATCAGGCCCAGTCAGCATGGGTGTGTGAAAGGCAGATCCTGCTTGACCAATATGATCACCTTCTATGCCAAGGTGAGCCACTGACTGGATGAAGGAAAAGCTGTGGATGTCGTCTACCTGAACTTCAGTAACCTGAACTTTAGTAAAGCCTTTGACATGGTCTCCCACAGCACTCTCCTGAGGAAACTGGCTCTTTATGGTTCGAATGGGTGCACTGTTCACTGGGTTGAAAACTGGCTGGGTGGCTGGGCCCAGAGAGTGGTGGTGAGTGGAGCGACATCCAGCTGGTGGCTGGTCACCAGTAGTGCTCCCTAGGGCTAAGTACTGGGGCCAGCCCTGTTTAATATCCTTATTGATTAACTGAGTGAGGGGATCCATGGCACCTTCAGTCAGTTTGCAGATGACACCAAGCTGAGTGGGAGTGCTGAGCTTCTGGAGGGCAGGAAGGCTCTGCAGAGGGATCTGGACAGGCTGCACCAATGACCCAAGTCAATTGTATGAAGTTCAACAAGACCAGGTGCCAGGTCTTGCCCTTGGGTCACAATAACCCCATGTTGCCCCATAGGTTTGGGGAAGAGGGGCTGGAGAGCTGCCTGGCAGAAAATGACCTGAAGTGCTGGTCAACAGTGGCCAAACATGACTCAATGTGTGCCCGGGTAGCCAAGAAGGCCAATGGCATCCTGTATCAGCAGTCGTGTGGCCAGCAGGACCAGGGCAGTGATTGTCTCTCTGTACTTGGCACTGGTGAGGTCGCATCCCTGAGTCCTGTATCCAGTTTTGGGTCACTCACCACAAGGACACTGAGATGCCTGGAGCATGTCCTGAGAAGCCCAATGAAGCTGGTGAAGTGTCTGAAGCACAAGTACTGTGAGGAGTGGCTGAGGGAGCTGGGGGTGTTTAACATCAAGAAAAGAAGACTGAAGGAGGACCTTGTCACTCTCTACAACTGCCTGGAAGGAGGGTGTAGTGAGGTGGGGGTCGGTCTCTTCTGCCAGGTAACAAGTGGTAGGAGAGAGGAAATGGCCTCAAGATATTAGGAAAAAATTCTTCACTGAAAGGGTTGTCAGGCACTGGGACAGGCAGCTGTGGGAACTGGTGGAGTCACCATCCCTGGCAAAAATTCTGTATTTAAAGTACGTGTAGATGTGGCACTCAGGGATATGGCTTAGTGGTGGACTTAGCAGTGCTGAGTTAACAGTTGAATGTGAGATCTTGGAGATGTTTTCCAAACTAAATGATTCTATAGAACTTCAGTTAAAGAGAGACTCTGTCTTGCTACCAAGCCATCCTCCATTTGATGTTAAAATGTGTGTGGCTGCAGAAATAAATACAAGAATTCTCATAGAAATTTTATGGTTTTCTTGTGCTTTTTTGATAGAGCTACTCTGTGCTACCCTCACTCTGCGCTGATTCTGCTCAAGTCTGATATTCTAAGATAAACTATACAAAGCAATAAATTATTGTCAACGTTTGTCTTTAATATACTTGTTTTCACAATGTTTTAAGAGCTCAGCACTACAAGTGAAATTTGTGAAGGCTGGCTGGGTGGGTAAAAATTTCGTTTGTGTACTGTATGTCTAAGGAATTCAGGAGATTTTAAATCCCCATAGCCTGAGTTTTGGCTCCCACTGTTTGAAATTGACTCTTTACAGAAGAAAGATAAGATAAAAATAGATATGTAGGTGGATCTCTGTAGGGAAAGAAAGGAAAGAGGAATTTTGGTTAATTGCCTGCATGGACCTTATAGATTCTGAATTATTTCAGAATTTTTCTACAATGACCCACATATATGAGGTGAAACATCTCTGGTGAGACGGCTAGGAAATTTTGCTCTGCCCTATAACCCCTAATATAAATTCAATTTATATTTCAATACTATCTTTACAATTAAAATTTCTTCTGAAGTCTCATTAAATAAACTGAAAACACAAACTAACAAGCAAAAACATTATTGATGAGATTTTTGAGCAGAGTTCCAATTCAGGCAGTGAATTCCGCAGTGACACCAGTGTCCCAGATATGTCCTTTCAGGGAATGAAAACATGAGAATTTCGATGTGTTGGTCATTTTTCTTATAGAAGCATTTAGATTAAATTTGTCAAATGCAGATAAAGATACAGTCCCGAAATATTAATTGCAAGAACCATAAAAAACCAGTAAATGTAAATGTAAATTCCCCCCCATCTTGTGTGCATTTGTTTGTATCTCATTCAAAGACATATAAAAATATTAAATAGTTGTAATAAAAAATTGCTGATTTTTTCACATATGTGTATGCATATGTATCAGGAAAAATACTATGGAGTATTTAATGCTTTTAAATCGGAGTAAGTAATGCTTTTGCTAGTATGTTCTAAAGTGAAATTTTATATTAAGCATGGGAAACTCTTCAAATGGCAAAAGGAATAAGCGAACAATACCATAGCACTGCTGAACATGCACTCTCTTCATGTCTGTGCAAGCTCAGTTGGAGAAGAAGATAGATGCTTCTAGAATAATATGAAAGCATTCTCTTCTTTTGCCTATCCACTTTCACTGTTTCCACTATACAAAATACCATGGAGAGCTTACTTGTGTTTTAGAAATGCCATATTTCTCCTGAAACTCAACACAGGTTACTCTTGGGGGTTATTTTTGTCTGTAGGGAAATAAATGTAGAGAAAATTTTCGTCTTTGAGAAAGTCTCCTAGTACTTGATTTAAAAAAACAAGGAATGGGGATTAAAGAGACAATAACAAATGAGAATGTGTGTGCTAATTGCATCCCAGCATGAGCCCATGCATCTTACCAGGTGCGAGTGTGCCAGTCTGAAGTCAGTCTGCAGAGCTTCACTGACAGGAAGGTTATAAGGTATCCTTCTGTCTCGTTAGTTAGGCTGTCTCTTCATCGTGAGGACATGTCTTTAGGAAGGAGAAAGTGAAAGATTTCAGACATCTAAATAGGGCCTGCAGAAATTAGTTTGACAGCGTTTGTTCCTAAGTATTACTTTCATCTCTGCAAAATCCTGAAACTTTGCAAAACGTAACATTCAGTCAGCCAGATTTACCATTCCTTCTTTTTCAAGGAGCCAGATCATAGGTTGGACCTATCCTAGGACCACCCTTGGACCTTCTTTGTTGCACTTCTAGCCCAACTGCGATTCACAGACATTTAAGACCTCCAAACATTTCACAAATTCTCTATGATTTATGCAAACATAGAGCAGAGAAAACTTATCTCTCACTGACTTGATGAGGATTTTTCATTTAATACAGTCTTAGGAGGGACAAGGATAATAACATTATCTTCTACTAGGGTACTCTGGGAGAGCTGGTTAAAATCACTCATTCAATTTGTGTAGTCACTGGTGTGGTAAAAGAGTACTGTATTACACAAGAGAGCCAAGTCTGAAAAGTTTTATTGTTCTTTCTTTTTTTCTTAAATAAATACAGATACATCTCGTTGCCTCTTAAAAATTCATGCAAAAACAATATCACTTACTTATTGGAGACTTTTAATGAAGCTTAGCATTTTCTTCTGTGGTGAAACATAGAAACATAATTATCCTGCCACTGCAGAGAGAGCATAACTCACCAAGCAGGAGAAATTTAGATATCACCCAGAAAAAAGAGGATTCATGAAAAGAAATTTATTGGTAAAATTATCCTAGTAAATATCATCAGAATGACAAGACATCCTGTTACGGGCGCAGGAGGCAAGGATCTTATTTTCAAGACAGTAACCTGATAATTTGGAGATATGCTTGATTCAAGCCCTAGGATTGAAGTACTCCTGACCACAGCCCAACTGAGACCAGCGTCTGAATGCTGCACTTCGTGATGGCCTCTGCATGGAGGGTGGAACATCATATATAAAACTTATGACCAATTCTTCAAAGCAGGATGAGAAACAGCTATTATGAGAATTAAATTATACTGGTAGATAAACTAGAGGAACATAAGTTTATAATCTGACTTTTCTGTAGCTGTACGCTAAGAACAAGTAGATAAATGCTCAATTTAAGTAAATAAATATGGTAATGTGAAGCATTAGAATCTGAGCAACTTGGGCGGTAAATCATTCTCAGTTAATCATAATTGTATCTGTTACCACTGAGCATCATTTAATGGTATTTTAAGGTTTCATTTTATATGAATAATAAATAGGAATGTAACATGCATATGCATACTGAAAAAATTATATTTTGAAAATTCATTGCCGCTTTTTTTATTATATGGCAATTTTGGAGTAGAATCTCTAAAGCAGACCTAAACTTTTTTTTTTTTTAGCAGGTATGAGTATCAAAGGTGTTCATCATTGCTATTGTTAGTCTAACTTCAGGTAATAAAAATAGTTGATACCTATTTTTTCAATCCGTCAGTTCAAGGGCTGGGACATGGGTCAGCATGGCTGTGGCATGTGTCCCCCTTGTTCCTTCTCCCCATGTAAGCAGGCTGAACCTCTTTTGTGTTTAATCATTGCTGTACTCTCCAGTGCTCTCAGATGGGCCAAAACAACTAGGCATGTGTTCTGAGCACTGATACCACTCCCTGGTGCTTAAATCAAGGGGTTTTCAGTCTAAATGGTGGAGCTGTTCTCACTGCTGTACTGGTCCCTGGAAGGCAGAGGGCACACAAGGTGTGGATGAGTGGCACTGAAACATGTACACATCAAAATCAGTTTGAACAGAAGGCTCCCGTAACTGGAGAGAAAGATATTCACAACTGATGAATATCACTCCTGCAGAATGGAAGATCACTTAAATTGACATGGAAGAGGTGAGCCTGCATACACTATTTTTATCAGACCCAGATAATTTTGTGTTTTGTTCTTCTCCAGTGCAGTCTCAAGTTGGTGTTGCAGGTGAGGTGAGACAAGCTCTAGACAAGGGAAATCTTAAAGTGAAACATCTCTCAGCATCCCATTGAAGAAAATAGGACTTTCAAATGCATGAGAAGCTATTTATTCAAATTGATTGTATTCTTGCTGTCACTGGGATTATTTAGGGCACTCAGGCTAACTGTCCCTGAATTTAAATACCAGCGAGAATCAAATATAGTTGTGGTTTTGTTACCTTTTCATGTTTAAGAATGACCCCAAAAAATGAGACTTGTGTTTTCCGATGTCACATGAGAAATCATCTGAAAATAAATTCTGAGTGACAGCCCTTTGTTTCCTGAACAAATCTGTCACCTCCTCCTATGAACTCAGATAACACCACCTTTTCAGAGTATAAACAGACAGTGCTAAGAGTTCTTCCACTCAGGAGAAAGTCTTTTGGATAATACGTAGTTAAATAGAACATCAACAGTATAAAATATGAAACCACACTTAAGGTGTGATGTGTTTTATGAAACATGTAATTTACCACACAGGTAGCAAAAGGCTTTAGATACAAACTGCAGCTTCTCACATAAATTGTCCCTAAGGTCTATAATGCTACCAAAATACAAAAGAATAGTTACACTATGTCTCTACACACTCTATTCTAAAGGAGATACTTGTTCAGGAGCCAGCAAGTTATCACTCAGCTTTGCGTCTAAGCTGAAATATTAGCTGATGTTAAATACTCTGTAATGCCTTGGCTTCCAGATCTTGAAACAGCTTTAGTAAAACTTAATGTGATACAGAACAGAGCAAAGAGAAATAGGAATTCTTCCATGCTAGGAATTACTCTGTGGACCAACGCATTTCATCTTGGAACCGAAACATCTCCAGGGAGATATTGCAGTGACCTATAAAACCCCAAGAAGCAAGGGGAATGTGCACAGAGAAATTATTTCCTGTGTCTCGTAGTACAAGAAGTGATAAATATCTGATTAAATCAACAGATAGCAGATTGCAAATCAGCAGAAGTAAGTGCTTGTCCACACATGTCATGGCTGAGCCTCAGACCTCGCTGCCAGATGGTGGTGTGGTTCCTAGAGTTTATATAAGTTTAGAAAAGAGGTTAAGCAGACACATAAAAGTAAAATCAGATAAGGGCTTTGAAATAAAAAGATGCTCCTCAGTGTGTGTCTGACCTGCTCTTCCATGCTTTCCTAGATATCTGCCAGTACTCACTGTCACGGATTAGTAAATTAAGTAAACCTTTGTCTGACCTGATACAGCCATTTACAGCTCCTAAAACTATCTTAAGCATCACAAAACTTAAACCACCTGCTTACGTATTTAATGCTACATAAATCAGCATGGCAATTATGTATGTGTTGTATACAGTGAGAAACAATATTTTTGTATCAGCTTTCATTTGCATGAAACTTAGTAACTTTCTTCCATTACACGCCATCCATTTTCTATTTCGATATTATTTCAATAGATGTGACTTCTCCATTAATAATAGTGGGAGACAGCAATGTAAATCCTCATGTTCAGGTACAGAATAGGCTCCCATAGCCTATTCTTTTGAAGAATAATATATTACCAAACTGTGAAGTAAACCTATGAAATATTAATTACAGATTGATTTAGTCTGGCTGGAATTCAGCATTAATGGTTTCACTTTGTGTTACCTCGGTTTTCAAAATTATGTCAGAAATAGAGTGTGGGAAGTCACAAATGGAGCTGAGGAATGTTTTAACTCTTCATCTCTAGAAACCTGAAGTCAAAATCCCATTGTCCCATGCAGACATGACAACAGTGTCAACCTGTGCTCTTGTGAATGTTAGTGTGGAGCACGAAACAGCTACACAACAAGGGTAGAAGTGAAGAGTGAAGTCTGCTGTGTGTCAGGAGTGCAGTGCACTGAGGAGAGCTTTTAAATTATCTATTTTATGAGTGGTTCTCAAATAAGTCTGAAAACTGAGAGCTCCTCTAAGTGACAGAAATGAGTCAAAACACCAGCTTTGTCAGCATCCCCTGTTGTTCAATTTCCAGAGCAAGTAAGCAATACGGAACTTCATACACTTCTGTTTCTTGTTTCTTTCTGGTACTGTGTGCCATGAAATGGACATTCATGTTAGTACTGCAACATAGAAGTTCCATCAGCCACCATTGAAATAAATAGACCCCCCCGAGTCCTGTTTTCGAGGTATTAGGCTGAAATACTTTTTGGAGAATAGATGTTCTCCCTTGTTCTCTCTAAGGACACTCTCGGTGGTTTCAATGGCATGCAGACACCCTGGGCAGCTGCACAGCAGCTTCACGTTGTGGATCAGCCCTTCCACAAATCCATACCCCACCATTGTAAACAGATGGCTTAGATCTTTTGTCATCCAGTTTGGGGACCTGTGGCAAAGCACTATGACTCTCATTTGACCACCTTTGATTTTCTTTCCATGTAAACCAGAGAATAAAAGGGGGCCAAATGCAAGCCTGAGGTTTATCCTGGTGTACAGACGTGGGATGCAATGCCAAAATCATAGAAACAAGATACAAAACCTGGGAAACATTTTGATTTCGTGCCAGGCTTATTTTTCAGTCATAAGAATTAGAAGTTTTTGGGTTTTTCAATAGTATGTATGTCTCTGGAAAGGAGCCAGGAGGCACAAGCACACATGACCTTCGTTTTCATGGGCAGCAGGAATTAAAGACTTGTTATTTTTTCATACTATTATGTAAGTTAAACAGGATTTTGTTTGTTTGTGGGGTTTGTTCATTTTGTTTATTTGGCAATGTCTTTGTACACACATAAGGACCACACCACGGTTGTCAGTACAAATTTAAGCACATTAGACAGGATTTAGGCTGAGAAGTGAGGAAAGACACTAAATAAAGAGTTATAAATCTCATATTATGAAATTTGTATGTTCATTTTGCAGATCTTGTTTTTTGTTATTTTAGTTCGTAGTTTTACCGTATATCGAAAGCATCTGGGTTTCTTTCTAATATTGACAATATTTTTTTAATGTAGGTTTGTTGGGTTTTTTTGGTACAGAAGTAAAATGCTCTAAAATACAGACTTGATTTACAGCCAGTGGAAGAAAGATTAGTGCTTTTGTCCATTCCTCAGCTAAATTTACTGTATTGTCTTTAAACCCTTGCCACGGTCAAAAAGACCAGCTTTATAAAACAGTTAAAGCATTTGCATAAAAGGAAAACTTGATGAGGAGTTTGTGGAACCAAGTTGTCTCCAGTGTTCCTGTAGGAAAGCAAGCTCTATAACAATGAGGAACATATCTGAGGACATTTTTTAAGATGACCATACTTCATCTGCCATTTAACATGACATCTGCGAAGAAAATATGAAATAGGAGGTATCCCATCCCAGGCCAAGCATGCTGACAGTGGAATGTGAATTATTTCCTCAAAGAAAACATACTTTTACCTTCCATAAAGGTTTAGTTTAGCCAGTCTATCTATGACATTTGTTGGACATTTAACTTTCAATGACCCAGATACTATTAAAACCAAGTTTGTTTTTTTCTCTTCTTCTATAATTATCATTAGTCTTCTCTGAATGTAACAGATACCTTCCAGTCAAATACAAAGAAGCTGATCATTGAGGCAGGTAGCTTCAACAGTAGTAGTCTAAGACTTTAAAAATGTGTATGATTTAGTTGACAATTTAAGAGGCAGGGAAACAAGATTAAAAAAAACCAAACCTCACAATTTTTAAAGTTGCAATGTACAAATACTCTGCTTCAGTTTTACCATTAAAAAATAATATTTCAGAAAGCTTTTAAGCCCACATCTGGAAAGAAATATGTGAAAGTATTATTACTTTAATATATATGAGTCTATAGACCTAAAACATTGTTGGGTTTTTTTAAATCATAGAAAAAAATACTGTGGAGGGAAGTCATACTAGCAATACATTTTAAATGTATTATATGAAGTGAATTTTTTAATCTTAGTTTTTGATTTGTTCTTATTATGAACTTTTCCTTAAAAGAAACAAAGGACAGCTTAAAAGACATTTGGTAATTAAAAAGCTGTACTCAGTGTCATCATTTATCTTTGGTTTTTGCTTATCTTGCTCTTATAAAATGCATACTGTTATGTTACTTAACACTTGTAGTGGAAAGGTTTTTAAATAGCTTGTGATAATTAAACTGCACGATAAACAAAATATATTATTACATTATTTTAGCTAGTAGTTTTCAATCTCATAAAACAAGCACGGAATTCAGGATAAAGAACATCCTGGTTTACTTTGGGGGTTTTTTAACATATTTTATGAGTTATCTTAGATTGTCTGGCATACAACACAGAATCACAAAATAAATAAAAATAGACCAGTGGGTCTATTGTGATCTATGGATAACAATCTCTTTACTTTTATTGCACACGTACATTATGCAGAAATGAAACACCAACTTTCTTGGAAACAGCAGAAGTTTAGCTATTTGTTTCAGCAGAGGCAGATTTAATTCTGGAGGAATATCTGCAGCTGCAGCTGCTTTGCTTGTGATATAAATGTATACAGGTTAGAGCATTCACCCCTGAAAATTGTTTTTCTGTTCTTGCTTTACGACTTGTCCCAGTCAGAAGTGACTCCCACCAAATCTCTCATTAGAATTGTTTTCCTTGTTTTCACACCCTAGGAAATCCCATCCAAGCTATCTTAACTACTCACTAGATCCATAACCAATATTAATGATCTCTTTTCACATAGTCCGCCTGGAACTGTTATAAGAACTTTCTACTTTTCCTCTCCAGCCATGCAGAACAGCCCTTTGCTTCACCTCTTTTTACCTTGTTTCTGATATTAGTTCAAAATTTGTCTCTTCTCCCGTGCTCTTGGTGTCCTCCCATTGTGCTTCTTGTCATTTTGACACTTTATAAGAGGTCATTTATGCTGAAGACAGTGTCACTATTTACTATTATAAATTCACCATTATTGTTTCAAGAAAAGTTGGCCTATCCTTTTCACAAAGTGCTGGTTCCAACAAGAAGTCCTTGCTAGCTTGTTTTCATTAAAAAAGAACTTTTTAAATTGTTTTTCAAAGTGAAAGAGTCAAAACAATTCACATGCAAATATTTCAGTAGAAAAGTGTGATTACATGCATATAAAAATTACTATTTTTGCTTATGAGTGAGTACACAGAGAAAAACTAGAGCCAAGCAGTTCAAATAAGTCTGTGCAGAAGAACTTCAAACAGCATCATTTTAAAGACGGAAAAATATCTCCAGCGCAGGCAGATTCCCTTGGATGGATAGACCAGCTTTTTTTCAAATTAGTCTCTTTTTTATAGAGGACTGACTACTCCATTCATCCTTCAAAAACCTCTTTCATAAGAAAATGTTTCGTTTAGACCTCAATTTAAATTATAACAGGAACCAGCAAAATTTCTCCCTATTTATTTTGTTGCATTCCAACTAAAATAAAGTAGGTTTCCAACCTAGGTGTTGTACATGCACACAAACACGTCACCAATTCCCATCACATCATCCAATATAAATCTGCATTTACAATCTTCATCCTAGAAGTCAGTCCTGTGAGTTTCTGAATACGTTGTCATTGGCATTAAGATTAACAACAGGACTTCTTCCAGCAGTGGTAGCCTCAGAGAGCTTGTAAAGCATTTTTTAATGACACAAAAATCCATATTTTGCAGAAAAATAGCCCTGTTTTTAAATGTTTTATACACTTCTGACTTACAAAAGTCTGAGGACCACTAGTACAATGCATTCAAATAACCAGCATGAAATGAATCAGATTCAAAACATTGCAAACACTACTTTTTTTTTTTTCTCTTAAAAAGCAAATTTAAAGTAACCTTGCAGGTTACTTTTTCATCAGAAACACTTTAATTACAAAATAAAAAATGAACATAATAGCATATAACCACCTATTTTAAAGGTTAGAATTTTAAGTTTGAAAAACTGCCGCTGCTAAAGACTCCAAAAGATGACTTGCAGCCAGATTAAAGTGTGGTCTCAGCTCTTTGATAGGTGCATGGTCAGGACTGTTATAAATTGTTAAGAGCACACCTGAATCAAATTCTGAAACAGACATCATATATATTTTCAAAACCTGAACTGAGTCTTGATACATATTGAACAAAGAGTTTTGGCAATGTACACGTAGCCAGCTTAATAAATGGCTCAGAAAACAAACATACAACATTAGTTCCCTCATTTTAGGAGAGGTTACAGTAGTAGGATCCCATACATTTTTCCCCGTGAAAGGAGAAAGCCAACGTCAGCACGAAAAGCCCACAAGAGTTCAGAAACTTTTTTCACCCAAAAGTTTAAAAGGATAAAAATGAGTTTATTCAGCTCCTAATGCTATGCTGAAAGCAGTCCTTTGTAAAGGTTGTTTCCATTTGTCTCTGTGCTGAAATAAGGATGTGCTGAGAGGCTGTTTGTGGAAAATAACAATCTTCCTTTCCCTGAATCAGTGCATGTTGTTACTGAACTTCTACATAGGCAGTTGATGGAAAATTCAAATTTAAGTAACATTTGAGTTGACCATGGAATAAATACTAACTTAATTCATTACAGTCACGATTTCTTGTTATGTGCCCTATTTTCAGAGGCTCCTCTCTCACAGTGAATTGTTCAAATTCTCCAGCTTTTTATGGGAATGTCCAGTTGGTATTGCACAGAGAAAAAAGAGACTAAATTATCTTCAGGGTAGCTCCTCAGATTAGAACCAACAAAGAGATACACTTACTGTTTATAAAGAAAAGAAACAGGTCTTTGATCATTTATTACCATTGATCATTTTTTATTGAAATGCCGGGAGCTTAAAAGTTGGCTTCCAAGCTCCCATCATTCTTTGACAGAGGTAAGATGAACAGTTCTGCACTCCAAAGATTCACCAACTTGAAAGACCTTTCAATATGCAGAATGAAAGGTCACCATCTCTTGATGAACAGGCTGAGGAAGAGAGAGATAGTGTCCCTTTCAGCCAATATTTATTCTCTTTGATCGTGTATAAACACCATTTGGCTTCACATTGTTTTCTTATTGCAAGGTTTCCCTGGTTAACTACAGTTGTCATCCTAGAACAATAATTATGATTTAGGCCTTCTGTAGGTAACTCACTTCAATATGTGGAGGTAAATCCTACAGCTTTGAGTGCCTACTTTGATGTTAATAGAATTATTTTATGAGCATAAGTTAGGGAATAATATGATCCAGTCTGTTTCATCTTCTGCCTTTTTAAGTGGATAGCAACTTTACCAGACCATCTGTTTTCCATAAAATATTTATATGTACATAAGAGAGAGAGAGAGAGAGAGAGGGAGAGGGAAGTAGGATACCACAGAAATAGAAGAANGGAGAGGGAAGTAGGACACCACAGAAATAGAAGAAGAGTATCTGAGGACAGCTTTAAAAATGCAACATATGTAAAACTTTTTTGATAAAATATAAGGATAAATTAAAAGTAAGATGTGAAACCCTCTGAAAAGGGTTTTATTTTGTGATCATCAATACATGCTAAAGGGAGTTCTAGTTCATGAGTTTTTTTCTTTAGGAAGGAGAAGAATCTCAGTTGTAATATTGATCTGTTGTGCCCAAAAGAAAAGTTAGTAGGCAAATCAACATATTAATTTTTTTTTTAAATATCTGCTCAAAATAATTAATTGATTAAAGGGCATTCAGAAACAAAGCTGCCACGACTCAGGCAGTAAGGAAGCTGAACTCTACTTCATTGCACCTTGCACCCAAACTTTAGGTATTGATTTAGCTGCAGGCATAAACAGTTATATTCCTGATCTAGACAGTGAAAAACATGATTTTGAAAACATCCCAGGAGAAGTCTTGCTAGACTGGTTATGGTATCTGGGTTTAGGCAGGCAGAGATCTCCTTCCAGAGGCCTCTGCTGACACACCTCACCTTTGGCTGAAGATCAGATTCTCTATACAGAATGTTCATTCTACAGCCAGAAGCGTGGACCAATAGGAGGAGATTTGCAAAGCCATCCTGTTGGTGCAGAGGACCTGACACACACATTCAAATCATAGACATTTCAAAGCTGTCCACTGGTCCTGAGCACCATCGCCTGGTGATGTTGGGAATGAAATGAATGTGGTTCTGAAATACATCTTCCCATACAGCTTCCTCTCAAAGGGATCCAGTCTGTGTGTCCTGAGCCCACCCTGCAAAGTGAACCAAAGCAACCTAAGTGAGGACAGGCAAGGAATGTCCTTACACAGAGTCATCTTGATCTGAACCAGAAGGAATGCACTCACTGAAGTTGAACTGTTTCATTGCACAGCAAAACTTTCTATGCAAACTGGATATACCTAACTTAGGATGGCATTTCATGTATGTATTTAAAACTGTTGCAGTTTAATATTCAAATAGCAAAAAGAGCTAAAGAGATTTGACTTCTTACTTTTTTTTTCCCTAGAATACAATGTTGTGTCCTTTTGTAGCATTTTTCATATACCTTTATTTCATTGTCTAAGAAAAGGAGTATCAAAATTGCATGGGGTAGGTATGATCAAACAAAATTGCCTTCAGTCAGCAATGGAACAATTTCCATGCCCATTTTACAGCAACTGAAATGAATAACAAAACTTGTGCTGCACATTCTAGAGCTTTGTTCTTGGGTACCTTGCATAAAGCCCTTACAGCCCTGACTATCTCTGTCCTCTATATTTCAGTGTGGAGCAAATTTAAAACTCTTCAAAGGACTACTGAGTGGTTTTATGTATCTTTTTCAGAAATTATCTCCTACGATTTGCACTCATTTTGAAAAGATGCATCCTTGTACTATATTCCCTTACAACCCCTCCATTTCTTCTAGTCAAAGCCTCTGCTTCTTATATCCTCCTTTAAAACCAATCATTCTAATAACATGTCCAAGAAAGGCCAATTTTACTCCTGTAAGATAATCACATGTGATTTTTGTCCTCATGGTGGGGACAACAGCAAAAAAAGCAGAGGCTTCATCTCTTTCAAAGAGTTTTAGGAGGCAGCTGAATCTGTAGCAGAAAAGCAAAGTGGTACATAAAAAATTAGTTTGCAACATTTTTTTCTTTATTCTCTACCTAGCCTAATGTGATCTGTTACTTATGTTTAAGTAACAGATCACAGAAGAAGAGAAAAAGGAAGGGAGTTAAAACTGAAGTTGTTAGAAACCCAGTGTCTACAGTTCTTCCACAGAAACAACTGTTTCTTTTGGAAAAAGAAAAAAAAGAGCAAAACTTCTTTTTTTGGAGAGGGAACTAACCTGATGAAAAAAGGAGGCACGTTACTTTCAAACTCAGGTTTCACTTGACAGTTTGCATAATAGATTAGCCTATGAGTAAAGAGGTCGTTTTACAGAAAAAATCAAGAAGGCAGATGAATTTCTGCTTGCCACAGCTTTACTGAGCAGCCCATTCTCACAGCAGTCTTGCTGCACTTCTATCTAGCTAACTTTGCTCAAGTAGGCATAGCACTTGGTTTATCTGTACAGCATGAGTGCTAAATCATGAGCATTAAAATAAAGGAAAATAGCTCCATGCAGTCATTGGTGTCAGTGATTTTTTAATACAAGTGCTGATTTAGTCCAGTTTCAAACCCACATACTTCTGTTCAGTGCCTAAGTTTGAGCAGGATAAATCAAAGCAGAAGAGAAAGGCAGAGATGAGAAGGGAGGATGAAGAGGTATAACAAGTTTGGAGTCAGCAGGGGTGTGCAGGGAGGCACTGCATGTCAGCCATCCAAGAATGGGGACTTGCAGAGGCTCTCCCCAATCTCTCCATGCTGGGTGGTGGGTGGTGGCCTCAGGGCCGCTCCAAGTTACAGCCTCACACAAAAAAGGGTCACTCGAGTGATGTGGGAAGCTGGGCTTGAGTTGCTGGGGCTTGGCTATGAGCTGAGCAATAGGAACACCGAGAAATTCCTGAGCACCTGCTGGGGAAGGGCAGGGGTCTCCCTGCACGTGGTGCTCAGGAGAGTCACGTTATTACTTACAGCCCCAATGCATTTGGGAAGAGCAGTGAGGGATGGGAGGGCATGAAGAAATGTCCAACTTTATGCACAACATTTCCCACTGCCAGCAGGAAGCCAGCTCCTTTTCCAATCAGTGGGTGACGATAGTCAGAGGTAGCTAATGCCCAGGGCTCCTGCCCTTTGAGTGCCCCTCTGGAGCTTGGCTCCTAGGGTAGTACATCAAAGAGAAACATCCAGCAGCAGCTTGTACTGGCCTAAGATACTAATTCTCATTTCATTGCTAAAGAAACCTTCTTCGTGCCTACACCATCACAGCCTTGGAAGAAAGATAATATTTATATAATACTAGTGACTTTAAAGTGCAAATAGAATAAATCTATTACCGATGAATCAGTTTGACTTTTGTGTTGGTGACACAGTTCTACTTTTGACTTCACAGAACCACAGAATCATTTAGGTTGGAAAATATCATTATCAAGTTCAACTCTTGCTTCCCATTGTACGTGGATCGCAATTCCAGTTCCAGCTTGCATTGTCTTCTGCCTGCCATTAGAAAAGTGCTGCAGAGTAAGCATTTAATTCATTTTGATCAAAGTCTGCACCTTGTATCTTCAATCAAAGTGAAAGTACTTATCCAGATGCAGTGTTCAGTAATCAGTAGGGATAATGCACAAGCAATCCATCAGTGCTTGAAGCTGTTGTCTGTGAGCCCTTTCATGGCCCTAAATTGTTTTTCGTAGGCAGAATTGATGCATTACGTTTTGCCCCCAGCTTTTCTAAAAAATAATGGAGTCATTTCTGGAATTATTCCAGTGTACCAGACTCTGTACCTAGTTCTAAATTGAGGTTGTATTGTATAGTTATGGTTCTAATATTCTGCTATCACATAAAACAACCTCTCCATCCTCTCTGCAGCCTTGGTGGGAGACAAATTCACCCCCTTCTGTCCAAGGTTCTGCACGCACTGACACACATCAGAGCTCAGCCGTAAGGGCTGTCATTGATCAGCTCACCCCTTACACTGCAGTGGGTTTTTACATTGAAAACCCACTGAAGGGGAAAAAATGCAGAACTCTACATTCTGTAAACCTCTGTGAGCAGAAGAAGTTAAGTGAGGACTTCTCCCTTCCCTGCCAGTATGGCTATTAATTAACATAATGATTTAATGGCTAAATTTTTATACACATTTGGATATGGTCTCTTGAGAGCTATACATTGGGCAGGAGAGTGTTGTTCAGCTCCCAGCTGGACTGAATAACAAAAGGACTGGCAAAAACAGTCTTTATGGCAAACGCTAATTTGTCAAAAAAAAAAAAATAACCAGATGTTCCACATATAAGAAGCCTGCCATATGAGAAATGGCTTAGAGAGCTGGGTTTGCTCAGCCTTGAAGGAAGGCTTAGGGGAGACCTCGTCACCATGTTCCAGTATATACAGGGTGGTTCCAAAGAGGATAGACTCCCCTTTTACAAAAAGTTGCATGGAAAGGACAAGGAATAATGGGTAAAAATTTCTCCCGGGGAGATTCTAACTGAACACAAGAGGACAATTTTTCACAATGAGAACAATCAGCCATAGGAATACTCTCCCCAGGGAAGTGGTGGATTTTCCAGCGTTGGGCACTTTTAAGATTCACCTGGACAGGATGCTGGGCCATGTGGTCTAGATTGTGCTAATGCCAAGATAGGTTGGACCTGACAATCCTTGGGGTCCCTATCCTACGATTTTATGATTTCATCTCCATTTTAGAGCTTTAACAATTTGGTTATAGACGTACTTCATTCTGTGGGACTCCGCTTTATGTGTGGAGGACTGAGTTCATATACACACAGAAATATGTGCACACATGCACGTTTGGTAGAGTACACATTAATCTCACATGGATTATTTGGCTCAGCCCTGGCATGAAGGAATACCTACATGGAGATCCTACTGCTACTACAGCTTCTCATCTGTTCTCAGGACCAGGCATCTAATGATCTCCCAGTTCTAAGCAGTGGGTAAAAAGATGTGGCTTCTCCATGATGAGGCAGGAAATATTCTGCCGTCCGACTGGAGAGATTTCCCACTGCCCTATCATGTAATCTGTGGAACTAGAGCAGACAATTGCTCCATTTAAAAAATTATGAATCTGAAACCATTAAATAATTTATCTCGTTATTTTCTGTAGTGTTTTCCCTTTTCTGAGAGTAGTACTTCTAAATTATAAAAATGTACAAGCCACAAAAGCATTTGAAAAATTCTTGAATTATCCAGACTTAGGAGAACGGTTAGGGTTAGGGTTGGGATGGGGGTTATGACTAGGGTTAGGGTTCAGAAAACCACAAAGCCCAGAGCTCCAGAGACACTGACACTGCCAAAGGCATGCCTTGGGGAGTGCATCACTGCCCCAGCCTTGCTCCCTTGTCTTCTTTCTTCGTAGTACTCGTGTCAGCCCTGTGGATTTTACCTGGCTTTGCCTAAGTTTAGGGTTAGGGGTCTGGTTAGGGATAGGCCTAGGGTTAGGGTTCAGAAAACCACAAAGCCCAGAGCTCCATGAACACTGACACTGCCAAAGGCATGCCTTGGTGAGCACAGCACAGCCCTAACCTTGCTCCCTCCTCTTCTTTCTTCTTGACACTCGTGTCAGCCCTGTGGCTAATATCAGGCTTTGCCTAAGTTTAGGTTTAGGGTAAGAGTAAGGGTTACGCCTAGGGTAAGGGTTTGGAATATCACGAAGCCCAGAGCTCCAGGGACACTGACACTGCAAAAGGCATGCCTTGGGGAGAGCGCCACTGCCTCAACTTAGCTCCCTCCCCTTTTTTCTACTTGGCACTCGCCTGAGCCCAATGGTTTCTTTCCAGCTTAAACTAGGGTTAAGTTTTGGGTTCCACCAAACGTTAGGGTTCAGAAAACCACAAAGCCCAGAGCTCCAGGGACACTGACACAGCCAAAGGCATGCCTTGTGGAGCGCAGCACTGCCCCAACCTTGCTCCCTCCTCTTCTTTCTACTTCAAACTTGCCTCAGCTCAATTTTCTGTTTCTGGCACCACCTTGGTGTAGGGCTAGGTTTAGGTTTAGGGTTACGCCTAGGCTTAGGGTTAAGAAAACCACAATGCCCAGAGCTCCGGGGACATGGACACTGCCAATGACATTCCTTGGGGAGTGCTGCACTGCCCCAACCTTGCTCCCTCCTCTTCTTTCTACTTTTCACTCACCTCAGCCCAAGGTTCTGTTTCCAGCTCAATCTAGGGTTACGTTAAGGTTTTAGGGTTAGGGTTACACCTACGGTTAGGGTTCAGATATCCACCAAACCCAGAGCTCCAGGGTGAATGACAATGACAAATGCATTCCTTGGGGAGCGCGACCCTGCCCCAACCTTACTCCCTCCTCTTCTTTCTGCTTGGCACTCGCCTCAGCCCTCTGCAGTATTTCCGGTTTAACCAAAGGTTAGAGTAGGGTTAGGGTTACGGTTACACCTAGTGTTCGAGTTCTGAAACCTAGAATGCCCAGAGCTCCAGCGACACTTTCAATGACAAAGGTATGCCGTGAGGAGCACGGCACTGCCCCAGCCTGTCTCCTTCCTCTTCTTTCTTCTCGGTACTTGCCTCAGCCCAGTGCCTAGTATCTCCTGCCTCTCCAGGGTTTAGGGTTAGGTTTAGGGTTAGCGTTACACCTAGGGTTAGCGTTCAGAAAACTACAAAGCCCAGAGCTCCGGGGTCACTCACACTGTCAAAGGCATGCCAACAGGAGTACATCATGGCCCTAAGCTTGTTCCCTCGTCTTCTTTCTACTTTTCACTCGCCTCAGCCCAATGCTCTATTTCCGGGTCAATCTAGGGTTAGGTTTAGGGTTAGGGTTTGGCTTAGGTTTAGGGTCAGCGTTAGTGTCAGGGTTAGGGTTAGCGAGAAAAACCCCTCTCTCTTCTCAGTTTCTTTGCTGGACTCCTCTGCTGGTGAGTTTTACGCAGCGTGAATATTCAGACCCTGCAAGCATACAAGATATGCCAATAACATTTCAGATGGATAAATCTGTCTTTTCCAGTCCTTCATCTATTATAAATTCAGCAAAAGAATGGAATAATTAATTTATATTTATTTCCTCCATTAAATAAATCCAAGCCAAACTGTGAACAGCAACAAAACGTCACTAAGTGGCTTTTTTGAGGGTGTATTTTTACAGAGCTGGAAGTTTCTTAAAAAATTCATAAATGTACTGTATCTTTTGAGGTTTTTTGCCATAGCTTGGTACGAGCAACTAGCACAGATAGTGGGTTTTGCAGCCAGATATACATCTCTGTGTCTAAAGGGTTTATTTACTTGCGCTTTTAATTCTGAAATTTGTATGCACATGCTGGCAGATGTACAAGTGTGTGCACATGAGTATGTAAACTGTTGTACACACATAAAGCACAGCCCTACAAAATACGAGTGTATCTACATCCAAATGGGTAGAACTCCAATCTTTTTAATAGAAGTAGTCTACACAGCCTCAGTAATCTAAATGTTGAAAATAGGTCTCACCAAAGTCACTATAAAGAGCGAAATATTTTATCACCCTTCACTGAGCATTTTAAGTAACAGATGAATCAGAATAGATTTTGCAATTATAATTCTTTGATTTTTTACTTTAAAACAAATCATGACAGCTGAAGGAAGGATCTCATGACATATGCCATTAATAGTGTGTTACGGACAGCATGAAACATGAAATAAGGAAAGCATTAAAACAAAGGTGTTAAGTTTTTAAAACTGTTACAAGAAGACAGATGGATCATTACTTGGGGATAGCCCTCTGTTCTGCATTTCTGTGCTGCAGGATTCGTCAGCTCTGGCTAGAGAGATGCCTTACCTAACAGCTGCAAGACATTTATCCCTGAAACACAGCCCTAATCCATGTTCTCTGCAGTTCTCTGCAGTCTGCTGCATTTTCCAGTAGATCCTTGGCTCCTTTGCTGACATTACTAACAAGATTGGAATAAATCTTTTCTGAGAGACAAAGCAAATACATGGTTCTTTGGGCGGCCCTCCCTCCCTCTCTTGGATGAACTTTTCTCCTGGTTTATCTGCAGAGAAAGATTTGCTACCCACATGCCTTATAGTTCACTGTAGAGAGGTCTTTTATAGAAAGCTTAAGGACTGGGAGATACCTGTCTTTTGGTATGAAAACAAACACTTTCACCCAGTAATTCAGTAGCCTTGGATATGTGGCCTCTTGTACTTCTGTACCATCTGGAATAAAAGAAGTGTCTATTTATCCTCTTGCCTCAAACTCAGATAAACTCATGTTAAATAAAATGTCTCTCTGGTGACCTCATCCAATTTGTGCATCATATTTGGAGGGAAATGGGATGTGAAGGAAATTGCCGTTAATTTTGAAACAAAATTAAATGCAGTGTAAATCTTCTAGTAATATCTTGGAGTTTCTTCAGTGTGACCCAAGAGTTAAAAATGTAATTGCCATCAGAGACTTTTTTCTTTCCCCTAAACTATGTGTGCACCATCTGCTGCCTGCTGCAGGAAACCAGTAGGAACAGACAAGGTGCTATACACTTAAGACTGGGCTGTCATTATCTTGTTTCCCATGCCATCGAGCAGTGGTTTGGGTAAGGTGGAATTGGAGATAACCATACACAATGCTGTGTACTTTTGAGAGAAAGGAAGGAAATGTAAAGCACAAAAAGACCAGTGGTTTTTTTGTTAACGACTTATCTAAGAGTTCAGGGAAAATGTGAGAAAGTGATTGATATAAACTGGCGAGCTGGGTGTCAAACAATGAAGCCGAATGTGAACAAGGGTATTTTATCTGATTGTCAAGAACATGCATAACACAGTGCAATCTCTTTGGTAAGCAAATCATGAAACTACTAATCAAGGAGTATGCCCTTGGCAAAGGGATAAATAACTGCATCATGACAGTATTTATCTAAGAAATTAGATTCTTTCAAATAGTGTGAAGCTCTACAAAGCAGTCACATATCAGAAACCCTTAGATGTATCATAAGTGACAATAAAGATAAAAATCTATCTTTAACAGAACAAAAAAAGTCCAGAATAAATGTGTCTTTAATGACCTCTCTCTCCATGAATAAATAATTGTTTTGTTCTTAATGTGGACAGGATTGAGATTCCTCCAGTCATCCCCTGTATTGCAGATTTTTTTTTAATCATCCAGAAGAAACCATCAATCTGCTGTCACACCCTGCTCACCATTTTCTCAAGCCAACAAAGTTAGGGAGCTGGAATGAACACAAGCTAGTACATAACTTGTTATGACCTTTCCAATCAGCATTTATTGTTATACTTTCCTGCTTCTTCAGAAAATAAAAAGGATTAGAAAACATTGACTGTTTAAACCAAGGAAGATTTATGGGCACCTTTTTGTTTTAGAAACAAATCGCTTTTACACCTGGCATTCACTGAAAGACGTATATTTGTCTTAACATATAAAGATGTCATTTTACTGTTGATATTTTCTTTTTGATTTGTTCTGTGGAGGCATTCAAAACTTCCCAAGCATTTTCAAAGTGCACAGTGGTTAGTGTAGAATAACAGAAGTCTAAGAATAGCAGACGAGCAGAAGGACCCAGCTGAGAAGGAGAAACAGGCTAGAATTTTGTTCTTGAAACTGTTTTCACAGTGCCCTGGTGCCCTTCTGTCAGCCCTTTGCTGTGGCCTGTCTTTTGCAGCTGATTCACATTGCTGTAACAGTTCTGGCTTTGGCTACTGTTTCCAGCACCATGGCAATACCCTGTATTTCAACTTCAGCAAAGCAGCCTCTCTCCAGTATGCTGTTCCCACTACATCCTTCCGGAAATATTTCTCCCTGCAGAGATCACATCCTTTTCCACAGCTGCTCTTGATGCTACAGAGGAAGTCTGTAGCACTCACATGGTCAGAGCCTTCCAGCCCACCCAGCGTGCTGCTGGCTGCACCCATGGTCCAGGCCTGCGGGCGCCTCTTCCTGCAAACACCTGGGCTGGTGGAAGCCACTTGAGAACCTGGCAGGGATGGCAACACCACTTTGGACACCTGTAAAAGCCACTCTAATGTGAGCTGCCTTTTGTAAGGCAGCCTTCTTCCCATTTCCATCATCTTTTTGTCTGATCTGCAGCAGATCACACCATGCTGAAAATGAGCCATGAGATTGTTTCCAACCACCTCTATCCCTCCATGAATCTGTCTCTCTATTCCATGAGCATCAGTGCTGGCACAGAGCACGATGAAATTTTGTCCTCTGTGGTGTGGAGGAGAATAAGCCCTTTTTCCAGTTGTCTTAAATGGGTTTTGTGACTGTATCCTGAGCTAGGCAGCACAGTTGGCCTGTCTTCTGATACTGCTTTCTCATTTTTGGACTCTCTTGGAAGTAATCCTCCTCCATGCATACCATCCAAGTCCTCTTTTTCACTACACCATGTAGAGATCCAAACTGTGTCATGCATCCAAGATAGCAGGAGGACAGGAGAAAGTGCCTGAGGAGACACATGAACACTCCTGTGTTCCTCTTTTTTCCTTCAGGCAGCTCTCCAGAAGTATGCGATCATGTTGTGACTGCAGTCTTTATTCACTACATTTCAAAGAACAGCTTTTATAAACAGAAGAGAATCTTCAGTTCTACTGAACCATTTACACTAAAGGAAACCACAAATATGAGGGGTTTTTTGGTTTTTGGGGCTTTTTTTTGTAACCGGCCACTTAGTTCACAGCAAATGTATTTCCAGTCCTTGATTAGATAGTCTAGCCTTCCCAGAGGAATGAAGAAAGGAAAAGCTTTGTAGTAAGAGCTGTAAGAGAGATACACAAACTTTTCATGTTCTTTCCTTGCCAGACCCTTTTCCATTTTAAATTAGTGAGATTCGTTATCAAACGAAAAAGTAGGGACTGTCTTTTCATATATTGTCTTTTTTACCTCTAAATGACTGATGTTTGAGTAAAATTTTTCTGTCTCATTTCCATCGAGACATCGTGGTCTTGGATGTGTGACAAGGCTGAACAAACTCATCCAAAACACAGACACAATAATTTGTTCATGAATGGAAGCTTCTCTACAGATATTTGTGTAAACTAACATTAAGCACACAAATATTTGCATGAAAAAAAACCAAACAAATGAAAAAAGTTAAGCAATAAAGTTAGGACAAGGGGTAAGTTGAATTTATTGGCTGTTATGTTTCCATAGAGAGAGAGAGATGTTTGAAATAATCAAGGTAAATATTTCTGTTCTGTGGTTTGAGTAAATATCACCAAAAGGACAGGTTTGTTCTAGTTCCATTTGTGCAACTTACCTTTGAAACTGACAGTTGTCTAACTTGCTTTTCCAAAAGAAAATATCATAGAATAATAGAATGGTTTGTTTTGGAAGGGACCTTAAAGACCACCTGGTTCCAAGGTCCCTGCAATAGGCAGGGACACCTTCCATTCAGCCGGGTTGCTCAGGGCCCCATCTAACCTGCTCTTGAACACTTCCAGGGATGGGACATCCACAATTTCTCTGGGCAACCTGTTTCAGTGCCTCACTACCCTCATTTCCTAATAGGAAAAATTTCTTCCTAATATCTATTCTAAATCAACCTTTTTTCAGTTTAAAGCCATGACCCCTTGTCCTATCATGATACCCTCTTGTGAAAATTTCCTCTCCAGCTTTCTTGCAGGCCCTGTTAGGTACTGGAAAGCTGCTCTAAGGTCTGACTGGAGCCTTCCTTTCTCCAAGATGAACCTCAACTTCATGGCTCTCATCTGGACCCACTCCAACAGGTCCATGTCTTCCTTATGTTGGGAGTCCCTGAGTTGGATGCACTACTCGAGGGTGGGTCTCACAAGTGCAGAGACCCCACCTTAGGGTGGGATATATAAATGGTATCTGCCTGCTTTAGGTGAAAGGATGTTGCTAGGCTGATGTAATTATTATAAAAGCCTTTTGGATTTCCTTCCTGGCTGGTAGAAGAACATGATACTACAAGTTAATCATCATTATTTATATCATTAACTGTTATCTTTCTGTGTAGAGCATGTGGGAAATAGTGTGGACAAAAAATGAGTCTTAAATTTTCCCTTAGCTAAAGCAGAACACACTTGACTTTGAAGGCCTTTTTTAGTTGCTGAATATCAGCAATGTTAAGTGCCTGTGAAAACATTTTTCCACAGAGCAGATAGAATCCAGTACACAGTGCAGCACATACCAGTGTCAGATGATGTCATTTTTCCTAATTTTTCCTTGAAAAAATATGATACCTGTAAAAAGTATTTTAAGAAAGCAGTCATTTCTATATGAACTTTTAGAATAGTGTTTGCTGTTCTTTCTTCTGTCTTCTCACTTTTGTTTCTCTTCTGAAACCATGGAAAACAATTTGCTCTGTAGATAACTGTCCTATTCTGTTTGACAAACATCGATTTTTTTTCACCCATGTTTTGAACAGTGCCAAAACTGGCATGGCTTATTTTGTTTAATAGGAACAAAATCATCAACTTCATTACCGCCTAGTCCTGTCGTGCCAAAACACGCTCATTTCTGTATAGCACTGTCCACAGATAGCAGTGCAGAACTGGGAATATTAGTTGTTTATTTCCTTCCATACACTCAGAAATCTGGAAAAAAAAATTGGATTTTTTCTGAAAAACCTGAGAATAGGAGTTAACAGCCTTCTCCAAAACAAATTATTGAAAAGATGCTTTGTGACTTTATTAGGCCTTGGGTCATGTCCTATTCTTGGCAGATATAAGTATTAATAATAATCTTAATGTCTTCTTTAAAATGTATAGCATTTAGAGGTTACATATTTGGGTTTACACTTTTGCATTCAGAAAATCTGAAGTCAGTGTTACTTTTTACAGCAATAAACTGTGGATACAACAGCACAGGATAGATCTAACATTTCTTCCTTAATGTGTAACTAGATCTGCACCCTGTTCTTGCTTATGCCTGGAAGGAACAAGAAGAGATGCAATGAAATCAGTGTTCATATCCCAGGGCTATAGCTGGGTTAGTGATAGCAGAATTTCATCAACACTTGTTATTCTAGTAAGAGGAGGAGCTGGATTCAGTGGATGCATACAAAGATTAGGAATTTCATGAAGGCTGGTCTCTAGCACAGATCATTAACAGTGGAGAAGGCTCAGTTGGATAAGGAGGGAGGGACAGAGCTGTGCAGAGCCTTGAATGCAGAGGCACAAAGCTGCTGCTTTAGCCAGGCATATCCTAAAGAGGGGATGCAGTATGGATAAGTTCACAGTAAACTTAACCCCTAAATAAACTGGGAGGATGGAATATCTCTCTAGAGGTCTCCAGAGCTGACTACATCGCCACATTTACTGTTCAGGGAGCCAGGGAGGACTGTTCCACTAAGTGCTTAGAATTGAAAGAACAGGTTAAAACTCAAAGTTATAGAAAACGGATCCCAAAGTATCCCCATACCTCCCTAGATTTCCTAGTCCTTTTTATGACATTCAGCAGTCTTATGGGGAAATAAACTTAATTCATGTTCATAAATCCCCATTGGATGAAACTGGAGCTGTTGCATGCATTTTTGTTGTTGTTGGTTTTTTCTTTTGGAAAATGTTCGTTTTAGATAATCAAAAGTTTTTGAGGGAGAATTAATGCAGTGGTTCCCTGGCCACTGGCCTGGAAGCCTCGGCAATGTGCAGCCAGACAGCAATCTTTCTGTGGAAAATGTTCCCTTTTTTAATTTTTCACCCTCAGTTAGAAGCATTTTTTTTCCTGCTGTGGAAGTTTTAGTGGGAGCAGAGTTTTTACTTTCTGCAAAACACTGTTGTGTGTTACTATTAGTATTTATGAAGATTACAGCATATCAGACACGTGGCCTCGTGATGAACATTAACTTTTTATAGTACTTTGACCTTCTCTAGACTGGACAAACGTTTTTACTCTTGATCTCCCAACCCCTGAAAAGATCAGGACACATATAATTTGGAAGAATTAAGGAGCTCAAGTGTAGGATTTTTACAACGTTGCCCCTATCCTATTGATTAGCTCTAGTTTCGTCCCCATAATATAGTTAGTGCAGCTAGGCAAACATAGAGAAATTGCTCTTTCCTTTCAAGAGGAATGTCAAAACAATAAATAGATTAGTCATGCCAACAACATTGATTTGTGACAGCCTTGATGTATGCAGTCGTTTGGGATTCAAACATTTATCAGAGGGAAAAAAACCCCACTGTTTTTATTTGCTGCATTGAGACTTGCTGGGAGAAAATGCTATTAGGCATCTCAAAATCCTCTGCATAGTGGCAGGCTTTTAAATGCAATGGGATATCTGCAGTACATTTCCATATTAATCAATAAAATGAAGGGCAAAAATCAATTTTGTCTGTGCAACTGTGTGTGACACCTCCTCCATTGGGATGGATTCATGCCAGCAAAGATGGTCATAGGTTGATTGTTTATTTATGGCAAGGAAAGGCATAAAGTCATCTTACTGACAAAGTAGTAGGAAAGATGTTACTCATAGGATGTCTATTCAAAAACCTGGCACTGGTACCTGAGAAGCATGTATTTCAGACCTTAATAGCAACTGTGGCTTCCCACATGAAACAAGGACAAGAATTGTCTTTGATTCAGAGGAAATAAAGGTTGAATTTACCAAAGAAACTGAGGATCCTCCAGTTATTCTCTGAAAAGATGACAACACTAAGGAATTAGCCATATATACTTGGAATCAGCAAATTATAATTATTGTAACTTTAAGAAATTAATAAAATGTGATCCTCCAGTTTAATATTCAATGTTTCCTTTCCTGTACTGGAATAAGCACTGAACCTTAAGACACCCCCATGTCACCCGCAGTTTGGCTGGCCACTGTTGCATCCTCTGGTAGTTCTTCTAATTCAAGACTGTAGAATGTTAGATTATGGTTTGTGTCATATTTTAAGGCTTTCATTTATCACCTCTTCTGCAATGCGCTATCCATGATGTTATTTCACTGTAGATTTATCCATAACTATAAACCTGTTTTCTTTGGTGTTCTTTTCCTTCTCTAGTTATTCCAAATATTCAGTATGAGGTTTTCTGATGATTGCTAAGCCAACGTTATGGTAGCATGAGCTGAAAAGCTTGGTTTTGAGTGGCAATGGTCATCTCAAAACCCTTCATTGCCTAAAAGATACTAAGATTTTTTTTGTTTTCTTATACTCATCATTTGATTCCATTTTATTGCTCAGTCATTCAGTATCATGAGGTCCTTCTCATATTTTCTAGGTCAGTCTTCATATTTAGTCTCCTGAACAGTAACACTAGGGTTAACACCTTGCTGTTTACCCCCAGTCCCAGTTTATGAAAATATAACAACAGGAAAGTCTTGAGTTAGGGTCCTGTGGAGTCTGTTAAAAATATCTCTGGAGCAAAAGTTATCTCCAATATTTTCATCATCTAGGTGGGCATCTACTGGACCCTTTTAACCCAAAGAATGGCTAAAAATTAGTTCATAATGCAGCACTGAAGATACATCTAGTGGTAGATAGAGACTATGAAGAGACTATGAAACAGAAAAAGTTATTCATAGAAAAGGAAAAAAGGGAATGATGACCAATGTCCTTCCATAAGGCAGTAAACAGCCAATAAGGACGTTGGTCTGGTAGGTTTAAACTGGGTTTTTGCAGAAGAGAACATTAAAGTCATAGATACCACCACACTTAGTTATGAAAGGTGGAGAGAAACTTTTTACAAGAGCATGTAGCGGCAGGACAAGGGGAAATGGCTTCAAACTGAGAGAAAGTAGGTTCAGATTAGATATTAGGAAAAAATTCTTTACTGTGAGGGTGGTAAGACACTGTTAAAGGTTGCCCAAAGAAATGGGAGGTGCCCCATCCCTGGAGGTGTTCAAGGCCAGGCTGGATGGAGCTCTGAGCAACCTGGTTGAGTGAAAGATGTCCCCGCCCATGGCAGGGGGTTGGAACTTGATGATTTTTAAGGTCTCCTCCGATCCAAGCCATGCTATGATAAGATGCTAAGATAAGATTCTATGCTATGTGTAGATTAGATGCTGCTAAAGGGTGAAGTTATTCTTGAAATAACTAAATATTTTTTGAAACAAACTTCTTATAAAAGTAAAATATGTGTCAATTTTCCAGAAGAGATAATGGACAGGTCATTAATTATGTGTTAAAAAATGCACCATAAATTCTGTCAAGGCTGGAAAAAGCACTACTGCACAAAATTTAGCATTATAAGCGGGTAAGAAAAGAAAAAGCAGTGTAGAAATTATATTCACTGTAAATTCTGAATATGAGGAGACACTTGAAAAATGTGTCAGGACTGACATGGGAAGTATGAATTATAAATCAGTTATGATGAAGGGGATAAGGAAATCAGATGCATCAAGGGAATGAAGGAAGTTTTCTGAGTCAAACATAAGGAACAAAAAGGACCTCTGCAAAACAACATTAATGTGATCCAACTCTAAAAGTTTAATTAGTTCTAGGCCCCACAATACTAGAGAGCTCTTTTAAAGGAAATAAATAAAACAGGAAAAGACCTGAGGAAATCACTTATGAAAACAGAATAAGAAAATTAACATGGAAAGTATGACCAAGCACAAACTAAAAGACATGATAAATGTATACATATATCTGAGGGATGTAAAAAACAAGAAATAATAGAACTGTTTAAGATTATACGAAGTAGCTTATTAGAAATAGTTGAGTTAAATTAAGCAGCAGAAAAACACCACAGAGCTGGACAAATATTCTGATAGTGACGTACAGCAGGCAGTGAAATACCTTTCATTTAAAAAGTCAGAAGAATGTAGCAAAGCTATTTTAAAATTTTTCTGCGCAGATCTCTAGGGAATTTATATCATGGTTGTAACTCTGCTTGGGCATTGGAATGGCTGAAAAGATCTTTGAGATTCTAATTTCTTTGACTGTATAAAGATAATGCAGACTATATACCCAGGAGATTTTTACTAAGGATACATTTAAATGTAATAGGAAATTTCAGGCTATGATTTGTTCTTTTCAACCATTTCAGCCTTTCTCATCAAGAAAGAGTTCAGAAAATGGACTTTTTTCAGTGTTCCAAACTCCACCTGTCTTAAAAGAACTATGCACACTAGTCTATGTTAATACAAATTTAAATTAACTGTGGCAGGTAGCATACAGGCATGCATCAATGGGGGTTCTTTTATTTACTAACATTTCCTGTGGCTGACAATAAGACCATTTAAACATCTCTTGGCATATGGAAAAAGTAACAAGACAAACATTTTAGAAATGCCTTATATTTTGCTAATTGATGCATGTCAAACATTCAGACAGAATCCTCAACATTTAGCAATAAGGTTAGCTAAAAGTCCGGTTCTGAAGAACGTCTTGCATTCAGCTACTATAGGTAGTGGAAGAATACAAATAATAGACAAGGATTACCATTTTGCCCAGTCTTTGCTATTTTCTTTTTGCATGCATGAACAAAAATAAGACATGATCTAGTAACAGTGTACAAAAATATTCAGAATTCCTCAAAGTTATAGAAAGCCATAGAAGAAAAGTAATTTTTATATTGCCATTTTTTCCAATAGATAGAAGAAAAATATATGCTTTATGAAATACTCAAAAAAAAAATCTAGTGAAACTGCAGTTCACCCAGCAAAACTCATTTTGTTTCTATCCAATGCAAAAAGATGACAATTGCATCAATAACTTTTTATATATATATCGTAATTTTTTGAGGTGCTCTGCCTAAGAGACAGTTAGATACAAACCCAACAGCAGTAATAACAAATTATTTTAGTTTATTCATACTGTAAATTCTTTTTTTCCTTTTTATTTTGAGGAAAGAGTAAATGATACTGTCATGAACTGACATGGCTACACAGCTGACAAGAAATATCAAAAACCACATTTTAATTCTTAAATTGGTACATTCTTATAACTGAAACATAGATAATAAAAAACTAGATTGATTATAGACACTCATTTTTAAGTTTGCCTTTTAATTAATTGGTAATTAACCTGGCAGGGACAACTCTGGATTCCAGTCCCTCCTGAAAGAACTTGTGACATAATTTCATTATATCATCCTTCAGACATCAGCTCTTCAAGCATAAGCCAGAAAATTGGATTCCCCCCTGCGTAACTATGTGCCTTAAATACCAATCTTTCTGTCCAGAATAGCTAAGTATTCCATAGAAACAACTTTAAAAGGAGAGCTATTGGGTACTTTAGAATAGCAGAGGTGGTTAAGGTGTTTTTCCAGCAGGTAAAATTTTGAGCCTGTTCACAGCAGAAAAAGAAATTGAAATGAAGTTTTCCATATCTTGGTTGTACTGTGCAAAGTCAGGCACCTTCAGGAGTGCATCCTTCTGCACTACTCCTTTGAAGAACTCCGTGCTCAAGGATGATGTGCAGAAATGGTAAGCTCAGAAGGCATAAGAGGGTGAATGCATCCCTGTCAGACTGCCCCTGTGGCAGTTCATTTGGGAGCTGCATGCAGACCCCTTTACTCACACATGCACACACATGTTGAACCAACTCCCTTGAACCATAGCCTGGACCTCAAGACCATCCAGACTCTGCACCCAGACTAAACCAAGTGTCCAGCAGAAATCTCAGGTCGTTCCTGCTGCTGGTCTCCTACTCACAGGGTCATTGGCTTGAAGCTTGCTAGCAGCACATTACACACACATACACACGGAGAGAATACTCTGCACATGCTGTGATTCTCAACCAGAAAATGGTTAAGAATAGAGTTTAGTAAGGATACAGAGGAGACTGCAGTGATCAGGCAGCTGATGAGTTTGCTTAGCAGCGTTTTTTTTCAGATGGCCTCTTTCATATGCCCTCTTCCACCTGTTTTCCCATGCTTGTTCCTTAGCTCACCTTAATCCATCTTTCTTTTCCCTTGTTTCCTCTCATGTAAACAACCCACCCCAGACATGTTTTCCCCATTGCTCCCTGTTTTGTTCAGCCGCCTATGCTGATAATTTTCACCTCTAGAAAAATCTTACCCCACATCCAGCAGTTTCTCATGTTTTGCTCAGGCAAGGACTGGCAAGTTGTTTGCCTCCATATCTCCAGAGAGAAGCTTAACTGGTTATTGTTAACCGAATTTCCAAATAAAAATATTGAGATCCTCTTTGCACAAGTGCAACATGAATTTTAAGAAAAGTGCCTTCTCCCATGAAACAAAACAAAACAGAACAAAACAAAAACAAAAACCAACCAAACAAACCCCCACAAAATAAAATAAAGCAGGATGTAGAAAATTATAATGTTGTTATGCCAAAGTATGAGGCATATGTGGAGCTTAATGATACTCAGAGAGGAAATCTGAAATGTGTCAGTTTAACCTCATCTGGATAGAACCATACACAGTCCTAATATGAATAAAAATTTGAAAAAGGGACTGTGGTCCCTAAGGTAGACAGGAGTTTTATCATCATGATCGTGCCTTACTCTGATTTCCTCAGGAGAGTTCTTATCATCTCCCTTAAAGGTGAGGTAGAGTTTTACTTTCCTCTTCTTGAATTTTTTTAGTAAATCACAATCTAGCAGTAAAAGTTTTGGCAGAGTATTACAGGGATGTATTTCTACTGATATTGTATTTGTAAAAAGTCAATATGTACCCATATTTCACTTTCCAATTTTTTAGTTTTTAATTTGTTTCATTAGTTTACCATCTAACGCTCTAAAGATTTTATGACCGCTATTTATATTTAGTGTCATGATGGAAAACTCACTGAGTTTTACCTACATGACCTAGTAAATACAATCCAGACTCCTGCCTCCTCTTGCCCTTGGTCAGAAGGTTGGGAAGCTACCAAACAATCCCTGCCTTACAGCCCAGCATATCAACAGTTATATCCTTTTCCAAAACAGTCGCTGCCACTCTCAAGGTCATAGTCAACTGCAACAGATTGCTCAGTCTGTTTACAGCTGTTTAATCTGCAATCCATGGATTTGTCCATAGACAAACCCTTTGAAGTCTCACAAATAAAAATTTACCCTTACTTTCTTTCACCAGCAACTTTGGGAACAAGCACTTTGCATTTCTCCATAAATAAGTGTAAGACCACATACATAGAAGAAAAATAGAGAACTCCAAATAGGAAATTTAAGATAAGATCTTTCTCCTTTTCTTTCCAAAAATAAAATATACATTACAATTTTGTGAAGGGCATGCAATTTAGTATTTTACCATTCTTTGTTTCCATGAAGAAACAACATTTATAGACTTCATCCATAGATTCTTTTTTGGATTCCCCTGGGAGAAGTGCAGCCACTGCTGGAATCTCACTGATAATTTTGAAGTAGAAGACCAACAATGTGCATGAAAGGAGAAACTGATGTCACAGCCAAATTAACAGAGGCCCTAAAAATGCCTTTCCTTATCAGCCTCCTGAGTTTTCCCTATCAGCCCCTCCTTGCATTTTATTGATGATAGAAAGGGGGCAAGAAAAAGGAGGCAGTGATTGTTCTTACAAGAACTTTGTATTTCAGTCTAATCTGGGGGGGGAGGGGGGGTTTACTTGTCAGATGTCTCACAAATCAGTGTCATTGTCCCTGCTCCTTTTATTTCACTCTGGAATTCACTAAGAAGTTTTCTGGGAAACTGCCCTGAAAGAAATATAACACAAACAGGTAGACATCACTTTTGGTATCAAGATAATGAGAGGGTGGCTTGATGCATTTCCAAGGAAACAGAGGCAGATTCTTGTCTATTTATGATGTTATTCTATCCATTATTTTGCCTGCAGATGCCTACGGCTTATAAAGTATTTCCATTGCTTGAAATTCACACCTGGTCTTCTGAATTTTTAAGTTATACAATAAATCACTTAGCCTGATGACCAGTTTTCTCCTGTGCTTCTCATTGCAATGGCACCTATAAAACCTCAGAAAAAGAAATCTGTGAAGTAAACCAAAAATTTCTTCAGGATCTCTTTCTTATATACTGCTTAAAATGAAACAATGTCCTTCCAAAAGCCACTATCAAATACCTGTGATATTTCTTGATATGGATGAGGGAATACAAAGCAGTTAAAGAGATCTGCTGTGCTCAGCTGGCAGAGACATATTGGGGTGCCCTGGACTCCACCCTAGGCCTTCAGTAGACTTGTGAGGTTACTGCGTCAGGAAGGTCCCCACTCCTGTTTTGAGCATCCAGGAGAGGCCAAGAGCAGCAGCGCTGACGGTGACCCTGGTGTGCCATATGCTCTGCACTTTCTCAGGACCATTTGGCAAGCCTATGTCCTCAAGTGAGCAATTAGTCATGTCTATTGTTTCTGAGTCCCTGACAAACCCCCAGCACAAGAATGACTTACCTAAACTGGGTTCCTGATCCACTCACCCTAGCTGGCAGCTAGATGCCAGCTTTTTGCCAAATGCTGTAGTATATGGAGAGGGAAGACTTACTGAACCTAAGAAAGCACATTTGGAAAAATACAAAAGAGGAAAAATAAAGAACATATGTAATTGAACAATATAGTCCAAGTATATTAAGAACATAAAAAAACATGTAGTCAATTAATCAATCGGTTTTCAGATTTTTATAGCACAAACAATAATTAAGTTCCCAGTATCTATTACTTGAGGTGATTGCGAACTTATTAAGCCCACTCAGATTCACATTGAAATAAACTAGGCATCTAGATTTTCTTAACTTCGTTCTGAAATCTTTCCAGCTTCTCATGTAATAATATTCATAGTACTTAAAAAAAAAAAAAAAGGGACAACAGTGTTGTGTTTGTTGATACATGATTATAGATTTGAAGAGCTACAGTCTGGTGAGGACCTTTACAACATTTTGGCTGTCCTGTCATAAATCTCAGCTGCCTACATTTCATCTGATTTTCCCTATATTAAACCTAACATCTTCCATTTCTCTTAATTGCACAGGGTAGCTGGTATGTACATATTGTATGTGCTCGTATGGAACTGTACAAATGACTAATAAAGTTTGTCACTGTAGTGAGAGTTAGGGTTGGCAAAAAAGAAAATTCAACGTGATGATCTGGGGAAATATTTTCCACGAGAGCAATTTATCTTAAACACTGTGCAGTGTTTCTTCCTAGAAATCAATGTTATGGATGAAAAATTCAGTCTTAATTTAAATCTGAGGCCTAACTCAAAAAATTAGTAGATTCAAGCTAGTTAAATACAGTAGTAAGTTTGTTCCCAAGGGGCCTGAACACTCACAATAATAAGACTACCTTGTTCTTCCAGGCTTCTCTCAGTCTATGACTGTCAGGTATCATCTGGATATGTTTGATTTAGTTAGGAATAGCGTAATGGTTAGAGAAAGGACAGAAGGAAGAGCTCAGTCAGACAGAGGCTAAAATCATTTTGGCATTCATAGCAGTGGCACTTTTTCATCCTCTTTTGCTAGACTGAGTTTATAGTACTCCTACCAGAAGGAGACAAGTAACCCAGCAGCCCAAAACCAAATCAAAAAGACATGGCCCCACACAGCTGTTGAAACTGAAGTAAAAATGAGTCCTCAAACATTAATTTTCCATTTGTGCAAGAACTCCTCTGAACTGTGCCATTGTCCAAGACTTCTAGTCTGAGCTGATCCCTAAAATGAGCCTTAACTGGAATCACAGCTTGTGTCAGCCTCAGAAATAATGTTGCATTAATAATACTTTTCTCACACTCTTCCTCTTCAAATGTGTCCCTGTACAGGCCTCTACTTCAGCATTAATCCTATCCCACACCCTAATGCCAAAACCAAAATACAAACTGCTGATATAAAGATGTACCTGTCATCAATAAAGGTGTGAATATTTCAAATTGTATTTTTCCCTTAACCCATTGCTCCCTAGCCATATCCTTAAGATCGAGCTAAATAAAAGATCACAACACTCTAATGTCAAGTGTCACTGTTGGCTCAGAGCCTCTCACTGCTTCAGGGTAGCTTCTCCACAGATTTAAGTTATGAATAGCTGCCTGGAGTGGTCCAGATTCATTCCAAGTCAGAGGAGGAGATAGAAATTAAAGAATATGGACAAGCAGGGATTTACTGCTTGATTTTTCTCTCTTCTCTTATTTTCTTTTATTTTCTCTTATTTTCTTCCTTTCCTCTATATAGAGCAATAGCATAAATCTATAGCCCATGTGATTGAAATGTAAACTGCACTCTAACTTTAACTTGAACCTCAGCTCTTGAAACTGCCGTCAGACCTATACCATGTTATATCAAAGAAAGGAGCTCAACATAACAAAAAGCTCACCTTTGGCAGCCAGGAATTACCCACATTCCTCAGGCTTTGCCCACTTCCTTAACAACGACTAAGAGATGATATAGATAGATGATATAAATATAGATATAGATGATATAGATATAGATGATATAGATATAGATATAGATATAGATATAGATATAGATATAGATATAGATAGATATACATCTAAATGTAGGTATAGATGTAGATGTATACATAACAACTAAGTCTATGAATAGGTTTAAGCTTCAGAAAATAGAAGCTGATGAACTAAAGGATACCTTTCTAAAGATACAAACTGTCTAAGCCGGGCAGATTTTTAGTTTGCATCTCCTAGAGCTATTAATTTTGAATTTGAAGGCAGTTTGCTTGAGAAAAGGCTGCTCTTAAATTAAAACTGTGGCTTTTGTTCAGTTAAAGATGATGCACTCTTCTGCCACATGGCTGGGATTTCACATCAAGATTTAATTCAGAGCTAGTGCCCCATGGCATCAGAAGAAACACCAAGTAGACTCAAGGTACTACCCATTCTCACGAGAGATCTCCAGCAATTACCAGTTTATTGAACTCTGCTTCACCACAGAACATGTACTAGGCTTAGCACTAGACTTGTCCAACCTTCTGGTTGCCAGAATAAAGTAGACTCACAAAGAGGCACCTGTCCTTAACTTAAAATGTACTCCACTCCTACCAAAAAAACCCAAACCAAACCAAATCAAAAAGACCCAAAATCCACCTTTTGGCTGTTTTATGCAGTAACCCTAATCTTAACCCTAGTCCTGAAGTAAACTACCAAAATTGAGCCACCAAGACCTGTGACCTAACAGTGCCTAGTACTGGTCGTGGCACCTAGGATTTAGGCTGATCACATTGCTCACAAAGCACTAAAGCCTAAGGGTTTAATACAAGTCATTCTGAACATGTGATGAAGAAAATACTTCATAGGAGTCCACTTGCAAATTCTCTATTTTTTTTTGCATGTGGAAAAACTGCTAACTTCTTGCAGTAATCAGTATGTCTGTGCGTGTGTATATGTATGTGTGTATCTTTGTGAGTATGAAAACTGTTTCCTCTATCAGAGGTCGTTCCCATTTTCCCCATTTCCCACTGGAAAGGGTATAAACTAAAGAATTCTAAAGTAATGTGCAGGCAAAATAACACCTCTGCTTGAAACCAATTTCCTATCATCTCACCATTTTTCACAGTTAGCAACAAGTGCTATACACCTCACTCCAAATAACTGGCATTACACTCTTTCCAGCCTAAAAATACTGTAGAATATTAGATGTAAATTTGCAAAAGTGTTTAGGTGCCAAGCAATTTCAGTTTCAGTGGGATTTTTAGGTATGCATTGACAGCATATAAACAACATAATGCAGTCCTCAGTCAAGGCTGTGCATGAAAGTGTGTGTCTCAACTGCTAGGGAGAGACACCAGCCACTTCTTCCCATAGCTCCATGCACTTGAGCTTTTGTGGGGAAGGAGAAGGTAGCCGTGCAGGCTGGAACAGAGCTCTGTGACTTGCAGACAAGTGTGGAGCTAACAAGCGCTGCTGTCAGATCTATGGGGAGCCCCATGCCTTCACACAGCCGCTGTGGGACTGGAGCTAACAACAGCAAAACAGGCATGGGTCTATTTTGGAAGTCTGCTGGGTACTTTCTGGAGCTTAAGTCTGATGTATGAAGAAGAGAGCATGTGAAGATTTTTGTTTATCATGTTAAAGTTACAAGCATCATCTGCTTAAAGCTAATTAGTTGCTGAAAACTTTAAATCTAACATAGCACACAAGGATCAAATATGATCAAAGGTATACTGTAAATCCAGTTTATCACATGGCTATTGCCATAAATTGTGATAAATTTGTTTCTGTGTGTAGACAAATACATCTGATGTATGGCAAAACCTTTTTTACTGATGTTAATTTCTGTTCAGTTGCTTGTTTTTTACTTGTTAATGAACATCAGAAGATTAAATTATTTTGGAGAGGGGCTCTAATGTAAATTAAGCAAACTTTTTTCTTTTAATCCAAAACATAAAAAAATATATGTTTCTACATACAACTTGCCACCATGTTCTGAAAATGTAGCAAGGCAAACATGGTTTATACCTATATACTATGGCAGAAATCCAATATTCATCTGCTGTTCATATTGCAAGAAAATGAGATCATTAAGGTCAGAAAGAACAGCTGCTTTAATTATAACACCCTGATATATCATATCAAAGTTTTCATCATCTCACACAAACTCTAAGAACATACCCCAGGGATTCATTTCTATCATCCTGCTTTTGCTTGGGAAGGAGATTACATAAGTACACTCCAGAGCACCGGTTGCTTCGAGAAGCTGTGTAAACTAATTTTACCCCAAGCTCGATAATGCTACGGCAACTAATATTAATCCAACTTTTACAGTCTTTATTCGTTTTTTTGTGGTGGCAGCGGCAGGGGAAGTTATTTTTGACAGCTGGGAAGCTGCCCTGCAGGCTTCACAGTGCTGCTGCCACACATCCCCCCAGACTCTGCTCAGGAGTTCTTGGTATCCACACCTACAGCTGGCAATGCTGGTCTGCCTGAGGTACCCAAAGGTATCCCTTCTTTAAGGGAATGGCTGCTTTGTGTTTTAACAGATGCTATGCTTCTGGTAGCGGAGAGATTAGAGGGACCATTCAACATTGAATCAGTCATGGATCCTATTGATGTCAAGATTTCTGAAGCCATCATGAACATGCAAGAAAACAGCATGCAGGTGTCAGCAAAGGTACTGTGTGAGTCGTGCCTTCTCTGTTGTTAAATGTCACAAGTGGGGGGAAAACATCTCCACCAATTTTTCTGTCTAGACTTTAAGAAAGATTGTCCAGACCACCAGAAAGTGCTTTTGCTTGTTCAACAGTTCACCAGACTGCCTTTGAATTCTTCACCTAGTTAAACAAGCTTGAATTTTTCAAAAGGAAGTGGAAGGGAGACAGCTACCATTTATTAAACTTCAAATTAATAGCTGTAAGAGATATAAGGAAAATAGAGAGTGCTGAAAATCAGCAGTGACTCTGTAAGCGATATGCTGCGGTAACTTGGTAACTTCCACTCGTGTCTCATCTGTGATTCTCCATATTAACTTCCAAACACATTTTGATCTATCTAGGTCAGACTGAAGCACGATGTGTTTGAGGTGAATACACAAAATGTTCCATTTAACCTCCTTTAATAGCCACTCTAGGGAAATACTACATCAGCCAGTCTCTTATAACCAGACCTCAGTTTGATAGAGTTTTGTCTGGGTTCTGACACAAAGATAAACAGAGCTAATGATACCAACTTCCTCCTTTCCATTTTTAATGTGTGTGTGTATACACAGATCACCACCACCTCTGAACCCCACGTTAATAAGATCCTTCGAATTCAGTAGCAGGTGCTGTTGAGCCAATAGTCAACAATTAATGGCTTTGCCTTAATATTCATCAGTGCACTGTAGCTGAAATTCTAAAGTCAACAGTTTGCCAAGTTCTGTGCATTAGGAGAGTCTATCTCCCATTTAACTCCCAGTAGTCACTTAGGTGCTGGCCAGACTGCCATCTAAATCAGTGATTTTCCATTGCTTGGAAGGAAGCTGCTGTACCTGGGAAAAAAAGTGGGGACAAAAGGCAGGAGCCTGAGGTTTATATTCTTCCTACCAAGCCAAAATTAGATGCTTTTTATGGCCCCAGTGCTGCAGGTTGCTAAGTTTCCTTCAATATGCCTTTTGCTTTCAACCTACATGATGTTCCTTGGATTTTAAAAGCAGTCTACATCCTGCAGGATGAGACTTTATTCTGGCACCAGTGATCAAGGTGTTTAACAACCAAATTCTCTCAAATATTTTGGGAATTAAAGGCTAGCTTCACTAAACTCAGCCCTTACCTCAGAAAAGAAACAAAAAAATATTTTCACTTAAAACTCACCCAAGGCCCAGGTGTATTTTGTTTTCCTTTATACTTGTTTGGTTTTCACAGTTTTTCTGTTAGTTGGAAAGCTGCATCCCCCGCCAGAGTCCAATGACATTTTGGCATGAACTCATCTCGCAACTTGTTTGTAGCAGAGCAGACTGTTTCTCCTGTCCCTCAAAAATATTTTACTGGTTGTAAAGATTAATAGCAATGCCATTTGCAATGCAAATTTTTTTCCTCTAAGAGAAACCTTAGGCAGTATTTTTTTAATCTTGCAGAACAGAAAAGAAATTATATCAGCAAAATTTATTTTATTGTATTTTCACAGATAACAAAACTGTCTATGCTTGAGAGACCTTTGTATATTATTCTCTTGAAATGTGATTTCCTTGATCTCCTAGGTAATATCCATCTTTTTTCCTGTAACATGGAAATGCTTTACCCTTTAAAAAAAGGCAAAGGCTTTGGGTGTGGTACTGTCCTCTTCTATGCTAGGTCACATCTGTAGAGATGCTATACAAGCAGACTTTGAATCCATCCTCTGTTGTCTGATTTTTCCCCCTTATACATACTGACCACTTAGAGCTTCAGTGGAAATGACAGATACCTCACCAGATGTAATGGAGTGCACGGAATGCAATTGCAGACCTAATGTGGGAGAAAAGCCACTCTTGTCAATTATTCTGAAATGCCACTCAGAAAGCTTCAAGCAGAGTGTTGAAATCATGATACTTTCTGTTTTCTCACTCTTCAGACATTTTTTTACCTTTTATTTGACTATACCTACTGAAAAATGTGGTGACTAGGAATCATAGGTATTTTTCCACAAGTCAGTCAGTGCCTTTTTAGAGTAGAAAAATGATGATGCACTAATAATGTTTTGTCTGCAACACCCACATACACATAGATTATTTTTCACCACTGACATGAAGCCTTTTCTACCTAAAAATCTGGTTGATGTCTGGGAGAAGACTCTATGCTGTAGTCAGTAGAATTTTCATCCATTTTATATAATATTGTTTTTCTTTTAAAAGGAGTGGAAAAAATGAAAACAAAAAGTTTCTTCCTCAAGGAGCTCCCACTTATTTCATCCTCTCTGTGGGCAGAAGACCCAGAGTTTATTTAATCCAAAACCCACCACTCCTGTTTCAAATAATTATACAAAATTGCCCTATTCCAAGAAAAAGCCGATGACTTAACAATTAATCAGTGCAGACAGTCAAGGCTTATTGCGTGAGTTCACTCCTTGTCTTTCATTTCCTTAGAAGACACAAACCCTCTGTCTTCCTCTTTTGATGGCTGCACATCCATATCGAGACAGAGAATTATAGAGATATCACATGTATCTTCTATCTTTGTACTGCCAACCAAAGACATTCAGACTTAGACACATTCCAGTATCTCTCACTGCATGAAATGGAGCATCTCTGTTCCTAGACCATTAACTTTTCTTGTTTGTGTGATGATTGTAGTTGACTCTTCTAGCACAGTTCACATTAACCATGTGCTAGTATTACGTTAAGATCCTCCCATTCATGCTGAGGCTGCAATCTTTCTCTGTTTTCTTGGTATTTCTCAGCAGTTTATATTCAGCACTGGCTGTCTAGGAAGCCTGACCCCAAATCTCTAGGCTTCTTGGCTGCTCACCCTGTACAGCTGTCATGTCCCTTAATGACAGCCACACAAGGTCCTTATTTTGCCTCAGGGAAAGTCCCATTCCTGACAGCTGTGACATCTGGAGATGCTTGTCAAAAAGAAGCAATGGTGTAGAAAGTCAGACCCCAAGGCCCAAGGCCTTTCTGCTGAAGGAATCTCTGTGCTCTGAATATTCCCAAAATTTCCCTTCTCCAAGAGAAAAAAAGGACTGAAGACCATCAAAACCAGTTTCCATAGATCTAACACCTGTAGCCATTGTTACAGAGTACCTTCCACAAACCAAACCACACAGGGTGCAAAACAATCAGCCTGGGCTGCCTGAGATGCCTCCCAAGACATCAATACTTTTTAAGAATAGGCTTTGCAATCTGAGTCTGCCCAGACTAGAGTAGCGTTCCCTGAAGGTTGCCTCTGGCAGAAGTCAGGGTGCAATAGACTTACCTTGGATTTCTCCTTACAATATCTGAGACAAGCTATCCTCTTTATTGAAATCTCTTTGTTATTCTCCAGTGACTCCTTTTTTGTATTTGAATAATATAGTGCCAAACTCAATGCTCAGCAGCATGTTGATTATTTCTCAGGCAAAATTTTTACATTTTGTATATTGTTTCCTGAGATTCAGCTCATATCCAAGACTTAGTCATAGCATACATTTACCTTATTCTCATTCTCATTCTCCCCGAGGTACTTCAGGTAGTCATATTCAGAGAGTCATAACATTTAAATGCTCATTTCAATCTTGGCCAAAACAAGCATGTTTTTGAGAGCCTTCATAATTTTCCCATAAGGCTGTCAGTCCCATCACCTTTGATTCCTGCTTCAAGTCAAAAAGTAAATGCTGCATCTGCTCCACTTTAAAAACATGAATGTTTACTGGAGATGTCTGCAGAGATTGCTCATTCACAAGTGGAAAAAAACTCAAAACACTACACAAAAGATGTTATAACATCCTTTTTTTTTTCAAAATGGATAAAATTCCTAATCTGTTTGCATCAGCTTAATCATGTCTCCACTGCTGCTCAAAACACACCATATTGAACTATTTTCTGCAATGGTCTGGTCCTATACAGGTATGTTTGACTGCTGTAAGACTCATTTGGCTGCCGTGACCGGTTTTTTCCACTTTCATATAGTCTGTCCCATAACTGAGTTTCCCCTTAGTAAGTCTTAAATCTGCTTTTTTCTGAGTTGATGGATGTGCCATTTTAACCTATAAATATATGTTCCTTCTCAGCAATTACTTCAGCTAAATGGATGAATGAGCTCCATGACATAGCAGACTACCTATGCATTATTTATAAGGAGGATATCTTCACAGAACTACATCCAAGGTTCTTCTTAAAATAGTCCACAAGTTTCATGTTAAGAAAACCTCTTCATTTATCTGTGTTCTTTGCAGAGCTCCGTGCAGGAAAAATATAACGGCATTTCAGGTAAAAAATCAATGCTATTCTATCTGAAGAGTCAATGGAGCAGAATCGTATAGAGACACTCAGCTGGAAACACTGAGCACTAGCACATGGCTAAATAATAGTATGACCCAAGGCTTCACAGAGAACAAACTGTATCTTCTTCAAAAATTCAAAACTTCAGATTCTCCTGGGAAAATGACTCTTTCTTCTATAATATCTACATCCTAGTCCTGAAGTAGATACTTCCATTTAGTCAGCTCAAGAGATATAATTCTTCACTGGCTCTGTTGACTTGTTCTTATGACTTGGTTCATATCCCTGACCATAGAGATCTGGTCCGTTTGAGCTTTAACTGCAGTTCAGTGGGGAATGGTTTTGTGTTAAGACAATCTTAAGAGGTATCTCAGATATTCCAGGACATCACAAACTACTGTAGATGCTGATGAGAGAGAAACAGAAGGAAGCTCTTGATCTCTACTATCTTAGATGTTTAGCTTAAATGTAGGCACATACATGATGACACCTAAATTTAACTTTCTTAATTTCAAATGGAATCCATCCTCTAAATTCAGAGGAAATGGACTGCACCAGTTATATATAAATGCAATATTTTAGAGAGTGAATTTATGCTACCAATTCACCGCATGTGTAATGAAACACCCGAATATTTTTCCAGAAATTGTTCAATATCTCTGAGAAACGTTGTAAAGAAAGCATGTCACGTGCTTCTTCTTAGGAAGCATTTGTTAATATCAGTTATCATCTTTGCATTTTTGTGTTCTGTCACTTAATACCAGGATGCAAATTAAAAAATATCTCTTTTGCACTCAAAATTTAGTTACTGAATATTGTATCCTTACTGCATTTCTGTTAGGTCATTTAAAAAGCAAGTTATTTCTTTTTCTGTGATGTAAATATTACTGTCTAGTTTCCATCTCTATTATTGTCTGACTGTATGTAAATTTGTTTGTATAAAAGCACTTGCTGCAACTATTTGTATGAAGCTAAATGCCACAAAGTCTCTGTTGGGTTTTTTTCAGTACATAATAAGAAAGATGAAATATAAATTATGTAGACTTGCAGTTGCACCACATGGTCATACAAGTACCTTAACAGTCACACACTGGGAAATTTAAGAAGTTCCCTCACTTGCCTTTCTCCTGAGAATCTAGTTGTATGTTTTGGATAACTGTCACTTGCTTTGTTAGCAAATACCTGTTTGCTTAACTGAGTAAATGGGATTTCATAGATATCTAAATAAACAATTATGTTTTCAGTGCATAACTTATCTCGAGTCAGAAGAAATATAAGTAAACTTTTGTAAGCGTAATTCATGCTCTTAACATATAGATTTCACCCTTTAAATTGTACAGTATCCTACACAATCATGTATAAATCTTGAGTATTAATTTTAGTTGAATTTTCTTCACAGAGGAAAAATAAGATTCTTTCCTGATGAAAGATTCAGAGCTTTACAAGCTAAAATAATTTGTTGATTAAATTAATTTATGTCCAATAGCCCTCATGACTAGGGAGGCTGGAAACTCTTAAAACAGATATTCTCAGACCACACCAAACAGTATTCCACTCATAAATTAAAAATCCCAATGGCCATACAACAGCTGACTTGCTGGACTTTGAGCCAAAGCAGACCTGATGACTGGACATATATTTAGTATGAATCAGCTTCTTTCAGCAAATTTTGAATCATTTGGGGCCTCCAAATTAACATCAGGAAACCTAACTGAGAGCCAATTTAATGTTCCCTGAAAGAAACAGTGGTTGCACCATGGACATGGGTCACTCACAGGGTGCAGTCCTTCAGGCACAGCCTGCTCCAATGAGGGTCCCCCAGAGGGTCACAGGTCCTATCAGGAAACTTTCTCCAGCATGGCCTCCTCTCTCCATGGGTCTGCAGGCCCCTGCCAGCACCTACCTGCTCTGGTGTGGGTCTCTTCCACGGGCTGCAGATGGATCTCTGTATCCCCATGGACCTCCACGGGCTGCAGGGACACTGCTGCTTCACCATGATCTGTACCATGGGCTGCAGGGGAATCTCAGCTCTGGCACCTGGAGCACCTCCTGCCCCTCCTTCTGCACTGACCTTGGTGTCTGCAGAGTTGTTCCTCTTGCATATTCTCACTCTACTCTTCTCTGGCCCCAATTACATCTGCACAATGACTTTTCTTCCCCTTCCTTAACATACAGAGGTGCTATTGCCATTCCTGATTGGCCCAGCCTTGACCAGCAGCACGTCTGTCCTGGAGCCAGCTGGCATTGGCTCTGCCGGACATGGGGGAAGCTTCTGGCAGCTTCTCATAGAAGCCACCCCTGTAGCAGCCCCAGTATGAAAACCTGGCCACACAAATTCAACATAGCCACACAAAAAGGAGAAATTTGGTCCTACAATCAAAACACAGATTCTGCGTCGTTTTCACCGCCACAAAGCTCATTCAAACAGTCTGTGTATGGCATTAGGGTTTTGTATAATATATCTTATGAGAAATTCTAAATTTAATTTTTTTTTTTGAATGGAGGCAAAATGTCAGCCAAAATACAATGGTCACAAAACCAGAAAGATGATTCTAAAACTGTAACAGTTGGTATGAAGGCAAACACTAGGATTCTACTTCATGAGAGCACTTGAAAGTTTTAACTCTGTGGATATTCTACCTCTTTTTGGGTGCGCAGCTTGTGTGACAGTGCCTCTGGGAAATACACTTGATATCCAGTAGCCAAAAGTGTCCTCTGTGTGCTTCAGTACCTACCAGATACACAATACCAAAACTTTTTTCCAAATGGGAGTATATGAAAAGTTCCATAACCCCGAACATTATTTTTTATATCTGGAAAACAAACACACTAGCAGAAAATAACACTGTTGCCCACTCAGTGTGCCTCACCCATCTTCTAGGGAGAGATTGGTAGGGAATAAGGAAGTTATCCAGTTACAAGACTATTTCATCGTTGACCTTTTCTTTAAGACTACAAATAAGATTGCAAGGTAGAAAGAGCTGTAGGTAGGGATTATGGATGACCTGTGATTCTGGGTAAATAACACATTTTAACAAAACTGAAAACAGTTATCAACTACGTCCTGCCACAAAGGACATCCTTTTGTACATTTTTCTTCCTGAAGAGACAGCAATTAAGATGCTTTCAAATGTTAATTTCTCATAATAATCACCTTCTTAAATTAGGGGGGTTTTAAGGTCCCCATATGTTTCTATACCTTCACCAAGTGATTAATAACATTAAATTATTAACCTGAGTTTTAATGCAGGCCAAGCACTCAATTCACTAGTATAAAAATGTCAGTCAGATCTTGTTTCAAATATATGAAAGAAAGACTAAAGAGGGTACAAAATACCAGCTTCCAAATTTTTTTGTGATTTTCATATAACCAAGAATGTCTTTTTCAGGTTTTCCAAGGATGTGGCCAACCTAAACCAGCACCTGCCCTGAGATCTTCCCGTTCTGTCCCTGAAAATTTCAATACCCGGTTTAGACCATATAACCCAGAGGAGCGACCTACAACTGCTGCTGGCACAAGTTTGGATAGGCTGGTAAGGCAAAATACATTCCATTTTCAAATTAGTACAAAAGCCTTGTCTATATACTAGAAGGTGGTAATCTCCTGATTTAATAATTTTATAATCACTCTTTATAGGTTTTTTGCCAACTGTTCCAGCATTCAGTAAAGCTTTTTTCTCCATTGGAAGTGGTATAGAGCTTTATTGTAGGAAAGCAGAATGACTCAGTTTTTATGTATTAGGATTGTTAGAAGAGAATAAACTCTTTCCTAGAGGCCAAAAACCACATAAGCCTTTGTAGGTACTTTGCAGTATAAATTATCTTTCAAAAGTGGTCTACAACAATTTTTTTTTAATACAAAAAAAAGGTTACGTATCAAGGCCATTTTTATCACCTAGTTCTTTAACTTACACCCTTGCAAAGGCACATCAATTTGTGTCACTTCTTTACTTAATTATAGAATTACCACTGCTTTATTTCCATCCATCTCAACAATTGACTTTAATCAGCTAAAACTTCAGTGATCATTAATCTTGCTTTACTTATTCAATCATTTTGAAAAAAAATACCATAAGATTATTTTCTTTGCTACCAGTCATTGGATTCACATTTCAGACTTCAATGTTCCTGCTATTTATACATCTATAGATTTATAGAGGGCTAATTACTACAGCTGTTAGTACCATCCCAGCAGTCATCTGTAGGTAAAACCAATGAGCAAAACTGAAGAGCTTCTGATTTTAAGAAGGCTTTATCATATGCCCTCAGCTTGTTGCTGCACATTTGCAGAGCACTGGTCTGTCTTGTCAGAGAGAGTACCCACGTATACCAATGCAGATGAGGACCTGAGTATCTTCTTCTCACCATCATTCATCAAATTCATGAGGTGGTCACAGCAGCTTTTCACAGTGCCAATTCTTTCCAATCACTTCTATCTATGCTGTACTCTATCTACTCTATTCTGTCAATTTTTATGGCAACTCAATAGGAAAATGACATGGCATTTCTAGTCAAGACATGGGATTACCCTGCAGCAAAAAGCACCATTTGTCAGTTCTCTGCTCTTCTGGAAACAGCGTAGCCTGGTTATCCTAAAAGGAGAAGCAGAGGAGATGCTTGCCTCCATTGTAGACTCAGGTACACAACACATACATAGTGCAGTGTAACATCTCAGGCTAAAAATCTGACTGGCAATACTCAATCTATATTTGATGGGATCTTAATTTTACCCTTTCACTTTAGATTCAGAGAACCAGTCCTTCTGCATTGTTCAGAGTAGAGGCCTGGATCTTAATCTAGAATTGGCCAGGGTGAAGTGAAAGGTCACCAAAGTGTTTAGGTTTCAGTCATGCTTTGTCAAATCTAAAGATTGCAAACAGCTGAAATGGGAGGAAGAGCATAAGAAGGAAGGGGCTGATAGCACAGCTCAGCTTGGATTACTCTGATGATGTAAGAATGATTCAAGTGTTTTTATAATGAAAAAGGGAAGTTTAAGATACATTACATATTGACAGAAGGAGAATACTTCTAAACATATTAATATCCATTTAAAAATACTAAATTGCAAAATACTGAGCAGCATCCTGAATAAAGCGGAGATGTATCCTATGCTGGCAGCCTTTAAAGGCTCTAACTAATGAAAGTTGCCAATGCAGATAATTCATTATAACTCCCAATAACTTCCAGACTTTGAAAGAGGAACTTATCTCCGTATGATTTAACTAGTTTTGTTCATGCATTATTTCAGGAAAAAAACAAGGAGTTTAATATTGCTGCTGTTAATTTTAAAAATCTTCAAATCAAATTCCTATTTCCTGTTCTTGCTGATGGTATTTAAAATAATAACTATTTATGGTCTGTTAATGATGAGTGTTGGTATCAAATCCATCTTCAAAAGGCAGTGATGAATGTGTTGTCTCCTTCTGGGCTGGGACCAACCATCTCTCAATTCAGAGATGGCTGCTGATCTCAGTGGAGCTCGGAAAGGTAGTTTATGTGGATTAGAGCAGACGGCCTTATTTCAGAGCTGTAATCCCTTAGCAGCTCTTGGGAAAGGTCACTGCCTGCATCTCACACCATCTTGGTTAATTTTATCCAGAAGGATATAAATGCTACACTCCTGCCTCACAGAAACACCATTTAACCTGTCTATGTTAGAACCTCAGCTTTTGATGTGCTGAATCATTTCCTGAATGACGTATCTCTCTTCATTAACTACAGCCAGAGCTTGGAGGACCAGCTTCATTTAGATAGTCCTAACCCTTGCACTGCTAACAGGATATAAGGAGAACCCCATGCACAGCAATCTTCTTGTCTGCACTGATCATTTTCTATTGCATTCTTAATATAAATACACTGCAATATTAGCATTTCATTGGTATTTTCAAACACTTGACCATTTTGATTATTATAGATATAAGAAACAAGTCTTTTCTTGTGATTCAGAAGACCATTCAGTATTATATTAATGCTTTTAGAAGTCTGGAGTTTGTATTTAGAATTCTGGAGTTTGTATTCATAAAACACTGTCAGACCACTTGACTTTAAACTGTCACCACAAAGTCCAAACATATAGTTACAAAAACCTCAAAAGAAGTGACAAACCATTCTGCTTTTATCTGCCTTTGACAGCAGAAGAAACCAAGTTTAGAAAATATTTCCTCTGCATCCCAATGTTATAAAAACATGCAGCAAATCTGAACCAAATTCTGTTTTAGTCCTGCTCATATCCCCACTTACAAGCTTAATTCAGTTGAGGATATTTTATCAGGTATGTTGCACAAAGCAGCCCTCATAAGAAGCCTACGCTGAAATCACCAGGTACTGGACTCATCTGAGAAAGTGCTCCTTCATCCTTGCCTGAACTTTTTTGATTAATCCAGCTATTCCATTTCAAAAGGAGAGAAAGTGATTTCTCTGTGTTATTGTCATAGCTGTAACAAGTAAGTCTTAACAAATAAGAAATAGATCAAAATAAATTATAAAAAATGTGGGGAAAAAATTAAATATCCCCCAAAACCTGTGGTATATGTGGTTTTAAAGCAACTGATGTATTTAGGAAGTTACGTAGAGCTTGAGAGACTTGTCTGAGCATGGATGAAAAGCACCATCTGAGACATCCTAGGGTATCTGAAATATAGGACCAGCAGAGGACTAAAGGAGACCAGTACATTTCTGGAGCAGCAGAGGGGAGCTGGCTTGAGTACACTACAGAAGCTCAAGCAATTCAAGATACTTATTCAATCACATCTTCACAGCACTGGGCCTAAAAGTCAGGCTGTTTCTGAAGTCAATGGAGAGAGACACATGTTTAGAGAGTGATTCATCCCATCAGTCACAGAAACCTCTCAAAGACTGGGAAATAAAAGACTCAGTTGGAATACCCACATGTAGATAGACAAGACTGAAATGCCTTGGAGTATTTAAGTCATCTAACTGAGCTGGAAGATAGAACAGTAATTTGAGATGTTTATGCTCCCCTGGACTGGCAGCTGAAGTCTGGATAATGTTCACTATGAGGCATCCAAGTGGGAGAACAGAACTGAGCCCCAGCTGTTCTCTGCAGGTTGCACTATGTGAAATTCGGGTACATAAATACAGTCACCTAATGCTCTTTGAGATGCCTGTGTTCTTCAAGATGTCCAAAGGTGAAAGTGAGGTTACAGGAGACCTGGTTGGAAGTAAGATGGAATATCTCAGAGCTGCTAAATTCACTTACTCTGCCTACATTTAGATAACTGTATTCCACCTTATACTGACTGTAACAGAAGCACAAATGAGTACTTTTCTGATTCAGTATAGAAATCCATAGTGCAGATACCTAGAACCAGCTATCTTGATTTGAGTCCAAATGGCTGTAGTTTTTACTGTTAACAGAGAGACATAAACACCTTCATTCAGTTGTCTAAGCATGGGTTTAGGCAACTGAATTAAGATCAAATATTTCTAAAGCACAATTCATCTTATCCTAAGGTATGCATTTGAACAGCGCACAGAAATCTTTCCATATCCCTCTACTATGAAGTGCCAAAAAGTGACCATCTTCGTCCAGGCATCTAGCAATTACACCCGAAGATCAGTAAATTTAAAAACTATCAAAAGTTAAATAATTTTAACCACTGAGCTCACCCTGCTTCTGTAGAGCATGATCTAAATTCTCTCATTTAAAATCAGCTGCTTATAAAGACTCGTTATCTTCTCTGTGGTTGCCTGTTTGGTATAACCTGTGGTTTATTTTGTTTTGTTTTGTTCTGTTTTTCTGTTCCCTGAATCTGTTTCCCTCTTGCTTCCCAGAGGACTATCTGGAGGACAATGCAACATGGTGTAAGCTTTGGTATTCTTATTCTTCACTTCATTCCCATTTGTCTTTATACAGTGCTGGACAAAACACTTGTTTAAGTTTCATCTTCACCATCTTTACTTTGTGTGTGTGTCTCGTAGGCTAAAATACTAGCAATTCTTTCTGTAATTTTGCATTTTGACTAATTTCATTTTGCCACATGCCCAGAGCTGCTGTTGCCTTCCAATATTTTTCTCTCACCTCAAGGATGATGCCTCATCCCCAGAAAGGAGCTGTGTATTCCTCCAGTGAACTAAAACCTGGCCTAAGCGTCCCCATGGTCTCAAACCCCACAAGGGCATGCGCAGCAAGGCAGACACTGCAGTAGCATTCAGCTCTGAGTCCTGTGCCTGGAACAATGGAAATGAGCTCCCAGGCCTTCCTGGGCTCTCTCCCTAAAACTGCCCCTGTCTTGCTGTCCAATCTCCTTATGCTTTACAGCTTCATAAGTTTTTGTGGCTGTTAGAGGTCCCTGGTTCCAGACAGAAAACCCTCCTCAGCAGAGGTCATTCAGCACAGCCCAAGGGGGAGGCAGGGACACTGCACAGATTTGCATTTAGCATGGACTTAATAGTCCAGCTTCTTAGCAGGACTAATTAGTCTACAGAGAGCACCGTGCTGATACAGCCATGCTGCCTGCTGCGTTTGAGCTGTCCCAAGCACCTCTGTATCCACCACATCACTGTACAGCAGTGCTGTCTTAATTCAGCTGTAATTTCTCCCGAGAACATACTGCAGCCTGACCTGGCTGGATGTGTATAAAATAATTCCACATTTTCTTTCACGAGGACATGGAAGTTTTCTTGATTTTTCACCAGGGAGCTGATGCACTATAAAACATATAATACATAATGCACATGCATACTATGGAGACAGGCAACTGAGAAATTTGCCGTGGCATTCATGGGTGATTTGCATTCAAGTACAGCACAGTGGCTGCATAGATTAGTGGATGAGCATGCACCCAGTTTGTGAAAGAACACCTTTCATGCTCTTTACCCTGGGGAGGGGAATATACTGTGTCACACTTTGTAGGAAGATGTTCTTTAAGAGTCCTTTCTGATTTCCTTAAAGTAAAAGTAGATAAAGTCTAAATTTTAATGAGGAAAATACCCTGAACTACCCTTTTTAGGAATAAATTGGGATGTACTTTAACTCTCTTTTTAATTTTTTTATTCCACTATGCTATGTTTTTTGTTACGGTGAAAGAATGTAATAGTAACCTTACAAATCTGTTGTGAACAACTTCTTCCCAGTGCTCCAAAACTACATGAAATGGGAAATGTGACTTCAAAAAATATAATCTGCTTTGTATTTTAACTATAAAAGACTAAAAGTAACAGGACAGTATTCAGACATTGATCTGAATTGCCCAGGGAATCCTCCAAGGCACTCGTGGAAGGGAAGTTTTCATTTCAGTTTTGTTATAATCCATTTAGTCCAGAATCTAGAACTGTTAAATATATGCCATCATAGCACAATTTTCCTGGGACAGCATGTTTATCCTCAACTTTTTTCCTCAAGAGACCCTAGAATAAAATCCAGAAGGTTGAAATCTTAGAGGGTTTAAAGTTCTGAGATTAATTTTCCAAATATCTTCTTCATGCTGAAGCCATAGGGTAAGATACAAACAATGGCCTGTAAAATATATCATGACTCTGGAGTTTGGGTCATGGTCTTAAGGCTGAAGATGACAGGCTTGCCCAAGTGTTTTAGAAGCCCACGGGCTTCCCACAGGCTACTCCCCCAAAACCCTTAGATGCTGTGCTGTTGGATTTGATGACCCTGTGTGATGTTAATCAGCAGATGATTCCTGTAAAACATAAAATGGACAGCACCTCCAGTTTTACGTTTTGCATGTTTAGACAGAGTCCTGTTTCTTATTAGCTGTTTGGATGCAATATGCACAATGAATATATATATTTTACAAGATTCGTTGGGGGTCATTTGGTGTTAGATTTAGGGTTTGATTGATTCTCCAAAAATAAGTGTTTGCTTAGTATCAAGTTTTGTTTAGTCTCAGTTTCTGTCTTGCAGCAATATCTAAGTTTAAGTCTGTACAATCATTTTTTTCCTCATAGTTAATACCAGTTCCAGGTGGCAAAGGTGGATGAATGATGGTGGCTGTCAGAACCCTCCTGGGAGACCTGACAGAGTCCTGTTTTTAAAAATGGTGATATTATTCCATCCCCCAGCTGAATGGTTGTGCATGCTGCTGTATCTGATGCACTGCATTTCCAAAGTGCGTGAGGCGGTTACTAAGAGAGAGCTTTGTTACAGTGGTTGCCTCTGTCTTCAGGTGGGATGGGTCTGCCTGCTGTTCAGACCCTGACTAGCATGGGCAAGGAAAGACCCTCTCTCAACAGTAACAGGAACCACAGACCTCTACCTTAATAAGTTGTCAAAGAAAATGCACAAATCTTGATTTCCATGCAGTTTCTGCCTTGCCTGAAGAGTGATGTCTCATGGATGCTTGATCATCTTTTAAAATGAACTTTTTAGTACTAGTTGAACTTCCTTTACCTGCTGGGTGTGGAGACCCACTGAGAGTCATCATCTCATTTCCAGGGAAGTCTTAGGGGTGTGAATGGTATTATGGATCATGTTAGAGAGGTGGGGAATACAAAACCTGTAGCTAGAATCCAGTCCTGATCACCAGACTTTCTGCAAACAGTGAGATGAAGAAATGGCACACTCATGGGTCTTTACATCGAAAAATTATGTGATTGCTGAACTTGGCTCTAGGGTGAAGAAAAGCAAGATACTAAGGCTAAAGTTTGCAAGTCTGTGCCCTATCAAACCGGATAAACATGAAGTGGGATTTATTCTTCCTAGCTTTTCATGTTTCTAGTGTTGTGATCAAAGTCTGAGGTATCAGTTCATTCCTTTAATAATCGATGAAGGTAGCAGCTCCAGACCTTGCTTAAGATACTCATTCAGAGAAGACAAGAATCTGGATTACCCCCTTCTCCCCACTGAGGATGAGTAGAATCTGGATGATTAACTCAGAGATCCAATTTGTAGATGGCTAAATGTAACCATAATTCTTGGCCTTGGAGCTAGGCCCTATGAGTCATATGTGCACAAAGGAGATTTTGGTCTATAAAATATATTGGTAGATAGTTCTTATCATACTGCTAATCATACTCATTGTCGTGGTATCATCAGGTACCTAGAAGGATACCTAGACTCAAACAAAAATTGTTAATTTGAAGGCCGCACAACTTCTATTCAATGGTAATTTCGCCATGTAAATCTGGATTAAAATCTTCCTTCCTTCCATTTGATGTTTTAGCTTCTAAAACTATAATAAAGACTAGGGGTTTTTAACAATATACAGGAAGTTTATATTACCAGCCTCTGGAAGATTAATCTAGGCAGGAAATACATTCACACTGCTCTTTCATCTGGAAGATAGATCACATTTCATTTCACCTGTCTGTGCATGAATCTGTGCAGAAGGAAAAGTCAATTCTTAATGTTCTTGTTCATGATAAAGAAAGACAGTGACTATATATACATCTTCTGCATTTAGTGCTTTGACATCATATTAGAAAAAAAAATATGGTTTAAAAATTAGTGGCAGGGCTTGTGTCCCCTCTGGCAGTGCACAAACCATGCTCATTTACATGCTTCCAAGTAATATGATGGTAACAGCAACGACTGCCTGCCTGCCTGGATGGTGTTACACTGTGATGAATCTTGCATTCTTAAGATGAGTGCAGCCAACAAGTTCTAAGTTCCCATAAAAAATGGATTTGTGATATGTCATCTGTTCATCTACCACTAGAGAATTAGAGGGTCCTTTTTTGTGCAAGTGACTACAGAACATAAAATGTCTTTCCACAATGAAGTTGTGTACAAGTGTGGATGCCAAGAGAGAAATTAAAACTTTGGTAATTTCTAAATTAGTTGCAAATAGTGAATCTCACTCTCCAAAGAAAAATATGGTTTATGTTTTACTGGCAATTAGTTTTCTCCAGCCGCCCTTGCAGATTCTTTTTTGTTAGACTGCAGCACAAGGAAATATTGTGAACTTGTAACAGGAGCGTGCAGTGCTGGACTGCACTTAGAAAAAATAGTAGGTTACAGCAGACTGAAACTGATTTCCCAAACTATGTCATATGTTTTTCTTTGATTGTAATAGGAAATGGCACTTTATGGACTTTTATGTGTATTACCAGTGGCTAAAGAGGAGGTAAAATACAAGCAATAAAAATTATCTACATTACAAATGGTGACCCTTCTGTGAACCTTCTTTAGTCAAAACCGAATATTTTACATTAGGAAAGATTTCCTGTGGTTTTTTTCCTGCTCTTATGTCCCATCCTTCAATCATATCAATGTATCAATCTAGGTTTTTGGGATAGCAGTACAGGACACTTCTATAATGCAGAGCTGCATGTAAACAGTAAATCTTGACTGGCTAGTTACAGATGTTTCTTTGATGGGAAAGCCAAGATGATTGATAATCTGGGGAAGGGAAAAGCATGGATTCATCACATCAAATTGTAGCCATCCTTAACAGAGGACAAGCCTAAGACTGTGCATCTGTGAGCAAACCCAACAGCATTTTCTGGATCCTAGGTCTGGGTGTAGACCCTAGCAACGTCACAGGTCCACATTAGGGCAAAATGAGTAGCTCACATATTACCAATTCAGATGCTTAGTCAACATGGAAAATAGGAGAACACCTGCAAGACACTTCAACAGATTCCATTCTGGACACTGGCAAATAGTGAGGTGCACGGTAATAGAGAACTCCTCCTACAGGATTAGGATTGAGTAGTATGGACTCCTTGCACAGCTGGTTAAGAAAACAGGCATTTTCAGAGGGTAATTCCCAGTCTAATGTAGATATCTGCCAGAGATTGCATTAATAGCTCTGTTGAAGTGCCAATGTTTCTCCGTCAACTATGAAGAACTTGAGGCTTGACAAGATATTTAGGTTACGGAGGGCTAGAGCTGAGTTAATCTAACTCCTCCTGAGCAGTCAATACCTGACCTCTACACAAACAGGCCTAGCGAAGTGAAAGTGACTGAGACTTAATTAGAATTAAGGACTCAGTTGTACTCGGCTGGGGACTGAGTAGAAGCTCACAATTTCACCATGGTCCAGTGGCTTTGTGGTTTGGTGGCAGCAGTCATAAATTACCATCGTGTACATGTCTTTGTTGGTTTTCTTGGGTCTTGCTGCTTCTGTACTGAATGTATGTCATGTAAATGTTATTTCTGGCACAAAAGAAATGGAATTCACTGTGTCTGGTTCAATGTCCAATACAGGTGCTCTATGGAGCTGCCTTTGTTAATCTTTCATGGTAGCAGTGGAGAGCTAGTCAAGGGGGTCAGTAACAGACAGAAATCATTTGCTGAAACACAAATGTGGTGATAAGTGACATGCCCTGAACTATCTAGGCATGTGCAAACAGCTAAGTGGTGTGATAAAGGCCTTACAGAAGTTCTTCCATCTTCTGGATGTTCTAGAGGACTGCAACATGGCATTAAATTCATTTGTTTCTATATTGAATGAGGGAATTAGACCAAAATGAGACAGCTGGCAACTTGACTAACTCTCTAGATGCCACTGACTAGGAGGTCACAGGCTTTCTAGAGAGACTTCACATGAGGGTCTCAGGTATGGTGCAGGATCTATTTGACACCTGTTCTGGTGTGTGGAAGAGAGGGAAGGTTTCCAAAGGCAGTGGATATCTGTCTGCAGGCAACTGAACCACACTCCAGGTCTCCACTGTCTATGGCGGGTTCTTAGACACCCAGCTGACGTGTCAACACCCACACTGAGAGCTTTTAAATTCAGGCAAGACTAATGCACTGCCAGATCCTGATGGATAGCTGACATTACTATTCATTTGTATGGGAGCAAACCGTGCTGCTGATACACAGCCAGCTCTTAACAGTCCCTAGGATAACTGCCTTTGCTTTAAAGTGCTGAGATTTTTCCTTTTCTGGTTTATATTTGGACAGCATCAATACCATATAGGAACCCAAATGAAAACAGACCATAATGAAAGTTGTTTTTCTCCTGAAACATTCAAGGCCATAAAAATATCCAGTACATAATAATAACAACTGTGTTACCTAAGTAACTGCTAGAGCAAGTAAAGTAAAAACCTAATTGCTTAAAGTGCATTGTGTTTTTAATATAACATACCTACAGTGCTCCCATATTAAAGTGTGGTATATATGGAGAAATAACAGGAATTTGAATAATGTATTTCTTCTGCTGAAAAAAGTATCAGTCATTTAGAGGAAAAAAATCACTGCATAATAAATCAACCTGTAAGAAACTTCTTTTTCTGTGATCTCACAATGAATGTTAATGGGCTTAAAATATCAGGGAACATTTATAATATAAGAAATAATTTGTAAATAAAAATCGTTTCAACTCTTATTCCCTCATTCAGAGGAAATCCGATTGACCAAATAGTGGTATCTAACCCTAGAGCCAGCCATATAATTTATCCTTTGGTGTCAGCTGAGAGAAACAGGCACTTTCAGGGCACAGTTGATCTGAGCTACTTTAAAAATCTTTGTTGGATTAAGTAGCACTTGCACTCCTCAGTTCCTGCTTCTCACCATTGTCTACAGAAGAGTCTGAAGCTCAGACAGGAATGCTGACATCGTGTGAGACGAATTTCATTTACAGATTCTTCTTCATGGAGACCATGGTGTGGATAGACTATGAAATTACTATCATACACCTTGATGGTATTTCTACTCAGTTTGGTATGGCAGCAAGAGTCACACTATCCTCGGCGCTGAACACGTTAAAACTATGTTCCTGTCTTGAGCACCTTAATGAGCACTATCTTTCAGACCTTTTCTTCTGAAGTAGAAGATGCAGGATTCCCAGTCACTGCTCATTGCCTCTGTATGTTTTTCTAACCATTCATTTGCCCTATGGGAATGGAATAATCCAGAAAAACAAATCAACTGTTCCTGTAAAGCATGATACTCGTAATACCCAAGTTAAAAAAATCTGAATTATAACCTGTTTGCCTCACAAGAGGAAGAGGATAAAGTTGACATAGTCTTCCCCTTGTCACTTATGCTGAGGCAATTCAGATTACACCTCCAAGTGCAGAGTAGTAGAGATGGAATACTGTCCAGGGTGTAAGATTCCTAGAGACTGGGAATATTCTCCTAATTGTCAGGTACAGAGCACTTCCACTTGTAGTGATGGGACTGGAAAACCATGACTGTTTTTATCTGCAACCCACATCTCCCAGATTATAATGCTTACATAGTTGGGCAAGAAAAGAGGACAGCTCCTGTCTCAATCCCATCCAGATTCTTATTCCCAGTCCAATTTAAATTCTCCTAGATAAAGGCCTTCATTGTTAGATGGAAAATGGGTAACTCAGCTCTTTTCTGCCTGCAGAGAGAGGCCAAAATTCATCATACTTTTATCAAGTCACCCCTTGCTTGATAAAAATCAATGTGGCAAAACCGGGTTCCTTAAAAATCTCTTTTATCATGAAATCAGCGCGATATAGACATATAGGGGAAAGATGGATTGGAGAAAAAGTAATGCCTGTAAAATGTGCAGCTCACTTGGGAATGTGACTAGCTGAAAATTGACTTGGTAATGTTCTGGGACAAAACCCCTGGAATTCTCAAGCTAGTTGTGGAAGTACTTTTAAGAAATCCTATTTTCCACAGGTTGTAATGTTGATTTATTTCTGTGCTAAAATGTGAAATAATATGGCTGGCAAACACGCTTTCAGAAATCTAGAAAATAGTTAGTGATATATAGGGACATATTCTTCAATGTCATTTGTTCCTTAATGTGTCCCCATGGCAAAGGCACCATAATCACTTCAAGGCCACTCATTCCCATGCTATAACACTCTCTCTGCTCTCAGCCATTCATTTCATCAGAGAGAAAACAGAGATTAGAAGGGCATCATCATAAAAAGGAAGATCTGAGTGTCTTATAACCACCCAAAAATTTAACTCTGGCCTCCTTGACCAGGATGGCCAAGATCAGACTCTCACTGCAGGATATGAGCTGTACTCTAGAGGTTCTCAGTGGATCCTAAGGACACAAGCAAGTTGCTGAACTTGGCATCCACAAAAGAGTCCACACACACTCTGGAAGCTGTCCAACAAATACAAGTGAAGTTACCAGGCCTTCAAGAAGGCCTCAGATGCTACACGGTGATCACCACAGCTGAGTTTAGATACACACCTAAATATTTTTTTCCCCATTTGAAGCGCTAGAGTGTCTGATGCTTAGAACCTCTAAATTTGTTTTGCACTTATCCAGGTAGCCATTCCCTAAACGAGCTGGGAATATTTTGTCCTTTTCCACTATTAGTAGCGACAAATAACGGGACTAACATTAATGTTCTGTTTAGGATTCATTGCACTTCTGAATGCAATGTTATCTGATTTTGAGACCTTACTCCTCTAGCTGTTGGCTTGCTGAAGTGTTTCCTAACAAAGAAAGTAATACACTACAATCCAGACTAACAACTAATTTCCAGCAGGGACTCCAAGGCTCAGACTTCATTTGCACAATTCACCATTTAATTTTAATGGATTAAATTGCATAGTTGGGGGAAAAGAGCAATGATAAGAACATACCTGTGAATACTCCATTCTTGCTGCACTGGTGGAAGTTGCCGTAGTAACTTATCAGGATAAGTTAATCAAGCTTTTCCTATTATCAGAAACCAAAGGAGCAAAGTCTCCAAACTGTGGATCTTTAGGCAGCTATTAAAAGTCAGATTGATGTTCAGCTAGAGGTAAATAGGGCAAGGGTCTGTCAGATAGAAATTATAGGCATAATGTGTTGGTATAAAGGAATTACAGAGGAAAATGGGGTGATGAGGCACAGCAAGAAGTGTTTTAAATTTTTATTCATAATATTTAAATATTATTCTGGTTCAGAAAGTATGTTTATTTAAATAAGGTTCTCATATTCCATATGGTTTGCTCCATCCCTTATACGGCTACTATCAGATTTACTTAGTCACAGCTATTTTTCTTCTCTACTAAGTCTTCCAGGGGTGAGCCCAGCAAAAGAAAATCAAATTTTCCTAGATGTCTTTCATATGCCATCATTTATAACCTGGAGGAACCTACACTTACTTTCTTTTACAGTACCTATCTATGCCTGGGTGGTGATTTGTGAAGGAGAAAAGCAATATGATTTTCATGGGCCAGTGTGAGGATCAAAACTTGTTTCATGGGGTGTGACAACAGAGAAAGGTGCTGCATTTTCCACCAAGGGTGCACTGGAGAGAGGAGGGGGACACTACAGAGAGGCCTGTTTCCCCATGTGAGAACGTACAGGCAGAGAAGTTCAAGATGGCCAGGAATTTCAGTTCTGGGAATTGGCTGTATGCTTAGGTACAGGGAACATTAAAACCCTTGAGACCTTTGCTGGAAACACAAAGTGTGCTTTTCTCTCCTATTCCCAGCAGCCAGAGAGGGCGAGCAGTAATTTTTTTATTTTTTCCCTGTGTGTAGAATTTTTAATTTGCCTGTAGGCTTCAGGTATGAAAGGTCATGACATTATGGGCAGCTCAAGAGGGTGCTTAGTGCCCTGCACCTGCTGGTCTATATCATAAGGGATGGCAGCACGAGCACTGCAGCCTGGTAAAGATATCCTGTGGTATTAAGTGTGGAGCACACTATGCTGGCTGCTACCAAGGCAGCAAGCTGTTACCTTGCACTGCAAATTCAGGGGAGGGAGGCCAAAATCATGAGCCTTGTGTAGGCTTAACAATACAGAAGAAAAGCCAAGAGGTGCTTTTCACCAGCACAGTCACCAACTTTTAGCTTTTGGGGTGCATAGTACAAGACAGCCTGAGATAACTTCGCTCTTCATCAGAAGAGGAACTAGTCCAGAAAGGATCCACAGGCATCAGATGAATTTCAATTTCAACAAGCTAATCAGAAAACCCAAGGTTAGTGTGGCTTGGGAAGGTACTAAACATCCATCTACTTTCCATGAAGAGCACTCATCTGCTCATTTTTATTTTGATAGTTTGCCAGGTTTTCCTAAGTAGGAAAATAAATGAGATAAAATTCCTAAAACCATCTTGAAATGAAGTGTAAACATCACAGGGATTTGACTTGCATAGTACGTTTCTTAAAGGGCTAGAAGCCACCTGTGAGATGATGTGAGGCAAGTTATAACTTCTGAAAATAACTGAACGCAAAAAGCATAAGAGCATAAAAGGAGGATGGGTAATCCTGTTTAGATGAAATAAAAAGTGATTCTACCTTTTCTCACCCACCTCATTGAATTAAACCATTTTGTGCATTGAAAAAATCATGCTGTTTTTTTCTTAGTTATTTTTATGGATACAATTCTTTTTAGGATTCCTGACAAGAAGGGTCTATTAGCTAAGAGTTGTACAAATGTACAGCTTTGGCATCAAGAACTTGAGTCAGAAATCAATTCAGATCCCAACCACCCCAACCCTTGGCTATTTTCACACTTCCTTTGAAAAACAGGCAGTGGATATGAGTAAGGCAGACAATTCTTTTTTGCTTCCTGTTTATCTGGTTTGGTCAGGACTAGAAAAAAAATAAACAAATAAATTAAGTAAAGCAAGCTTCTGACTTAGCCTGCTATTTGAGGTTGAAGTAGAAATGCAGCTGTATTTTACAGATTTCAAAGTTTCAGAAACATGAAGTACTCTGGTTTTGGGGTGGTTCTTTAAAGTGCAGCTTTAAAAATTAGTCATCACTGGGTATCTCCTTGCTTTGATGCATAGCACAGCAGAAGCTGGAACACATCTGTCGGTCTGCATAGTCCAAGCAAGAGTCCCAGAGAATGTTACTCCCATTTAGAGACCAGCTGCAGGATTGCTCTGAGAGCAGTGCACTGATTACTGTGTTACTTTGCACCTTTCTGCTTCTTCTCTATTTCTGCTGTTTGAATAAAAGCTTTCAGATTGTCTGCTTGCATATTGTAAGCCAGTTCTTAAAGAAGTTGTAATCAGAATGGTAAAGTTCTCCTGGATTCTAATGATTTAACCTGTAGGCTCCTTGAGGGGGTTATTTGGTGGGTTGAAGGTTTTTTTGGTAACTCTTTTGACATAGATTTGCTTTCCTCTTGAACTTACAGTGGAGTTCTAACCCTTTGCCTTTTCCATCACAGGATGAAGCCATGCATACAGTAGCTGAGTTATAAATTCAGCTTCGCAAGTGGTTGTACTGTAGAATAAAATAAGACAGGCAAAGCATCTGTAAGAAACAAAACTTGTTTAGATGTAAGTGGCTTTGATCAACAAATGTGGCAGGGGCATGAGGAAAATAAATAGGTTTGTCTTAAAATAGGATATAGTTTAAAGTCATTCCCAGTGTGAAAGTATTCTCTTTGCACAGCTGAAACATAAATAATGTAAGATCGATGTTAGATGTTGGCTGGGCTATTCTGAAAACAAGACTCTAGAAACTGTGCAAACCAACCAGCATCAATGAGTTTGCTTTGCTGTATGCATCAAGCCAGAGAAACTGAAAGAACATGTAAAACTGGTCATGAGTTGATGGAGAAATTAAACTACAAAATGACAGGAAGACGGGAGATGTAATGACCAGCATAAGCTGGTTCAATTGGTTGTTTGAATTAAAATGATTACATATGCAGCCTCAGGAAATAAAAGCTCCCATTCCATTCAACACAGTTTATAAAGTTTTGCTCCAGTAATGAAAAATGGAAATGAGCCTCTCTAATGAATTATAGCAATTATCTCTCTGCTGGGGCAAGACAACTCTGAATCCAGTCATATTCCCCCAAGAAAAGAAGAACTCTATGCTGTTATTCACCACACACCTCAAGAAATTCCACAGCATTTTCTTGTTATTGTTTTTCTGAAGCACAAGGCTTCTCAGCTGCCAGCCCATGGTGCTTCTGGATTTCACACTGTGAGTGGTGAGTTTTTCACACTTCACTTGCTGGAGTATGTTTGCACAGGGAGCTCTCTGTGTATGAGCAGCAGGCTGACACAGAATTTGGTTGATTTCTTACACTTACATGGCAGTAACTTTTTCGTGGATTGTTAATCTGGTTAAAATAAAATCCACAGTGTTTCTCACTTACAGACCTTAGCTGATTTGTGCAAAAGGAAAATGGTGCAAATCGTATTTTAAACTAAAACATTTCTTTTCTGTGCCACCTGTCATGGAAGAAAAGCAATGCTGGTATTTCTGTGTTAGCAGAACTTTATCTAGATGTCCTGATTGGCATAAGTGATGTCTCAAGGTAAAAGGGCTAAGATTACTAAAAGTACTAAGATTAAATCCAACTGTACTTCATTTTACCACACATACATATTTTCTCACACACAAAACATTTACGTTCAAACTGGCTCAAATACATTTTTGTTCAAAACCATTGTCTAAAAATTGGGGAATTTGCCCAGGAAATTACACTTCAGTTGAGCAAAAAGCGGACTAGTATGGGTAAATAGCATTTATTGCAAGTCAAAAAGTCTGTTATCTCTTGGCCTTTTTTTTTCCAAAGAGCATATTTGATGTTTCCCCTCCTATAGAATTAAGTTGATATCTACCTGTATCAATAAAAACTGAAATATTTTTCTGTGAGATCATTACTGAGGGATTTATACAAGTTTTTCTTTGGCAATGCGCCACAGCTTGGCTGGAGCATCATTTTTAGGAAAGATATTAGGTTAAATCCAAGGCATTGGGAGCATCTGGGATGTCTTTATCTGAATGTTTTCATGTGATAAAAGCATAGATATATTTGTATCATATAAGGACAACATATGTTCATATAGCTGAGTTTTTCAGACTTGCAGACTGAAAAGTTCGCAGTCTAAACAGAGAAGTTTTGAGCACCAGGGAAAGAATGTTTTTAACATCCCATGCCTGTACCTCTATTCAACTGAGAACAACCTCTGCAATTAACTGTTCAAAATGGACAGAGCCTGTTTTCTCTCTTTCTTTTGACAGTGACAGATTCTTTGCATCATGAACAGCCCTAGCTATAAATCTCACTTAAGGCCAAAGCTGTGCATCATCTCATTGTCAGTGCTCAGCCACAACATGCCACATTCGCAGGCTCCCAGCTCAAGTCTCAGAATTCATAGTCATTCATAAAAACTGCATCAGGAGCTTTTGCCTTGATACACCAGGATGACTAGTTTCTGGAGGCAAGCAGGCATCATCCTTCAGGGTCAGTGTTCCCAAATGGTTGCTGGGGGGCCTGTGGCCACCAGCTAATCAAGAGGCTTATAACTGCCAGGGAGCAAAAGACAACAAGCAGGAGAGTTGTGTGCCTCTGGAACTTGCACAGCGCTTTGTACTGTAAAACGAGGACAGCTGGGAAGAATGAGATTGGCTAATTTCCAGTACACTTCCATGATACTTTATTGAAATGAAAATAGGCCTGAACAGTGTAAGAAAGGGGCAGAACCCTGAGGTTTCATCTGAGGAAAGCAGAGTCTTTCTGCAACAAGATTTCATCCTGCGGCTGCTGTTTTATCCCTCTGGGTCCACTTGTTATTACTGTCCATGAGTAACCTATTGGCAAGTTTCCATCTCTTTCAGGTCTTTTTTTTTTCCTCCTCTCCTTATGCAAAATCTTTAATTGTTTCTGATCCCTCAGGGAGATATTGCCACTCTTTTCCCTCCCATTCTGTACTTTACAAGTAAAAATGTGTTACAGGTCAGCTCTGTGCTCTGCAGCAACACAGCCCAAAAAGTCAGAAGCCAGCTCTGGGTGAGCTGATGTATCCCTGCCACTCACCATGCCACAGCATGGAAAGCTGCCAGCTCGTGTCGTGGAGGCAATAAAGATATTTTAGCACCATTCTGCAGTGCTTGACTTGCCTCTCCACAGGACTAATCTGTTCAGTTGACATGTCTCTGCCTTCCAGCCCCCAGGGCTATAACGAGCCTGGTTGGGGTGATCTCAAGGATCTCTGACTGCCATGATGTAGCTGTGCCCCTTGTGCATCCTCTTCCCCATTCCTTCCTCTCCAAATAGGACAGGGGTTTCTGTGTCAATTCTTTCTCATTCATAGCTTTTTTCTCTCCAAGAGGAACATACTTCACGCTGTTGTCTGTCAGACAGCGCTTCTGTACCTGAATATGTATTGTCCAGGGCCTGGTTTTGATGTGTCCAGCTTGATGTGTGAATTGCAAATAAACTTAGGTAATTTTCCCATGGTATGGACATCACCAACAGGTTGGCTCTTTCCATAGTCTGAGATGGGATCACAGGGTTCCTGAATCAGGAAGAGCCCAGTAGAAATGTAATGAGCTGAGAACTTGGAACGATCATGGTGTTAGATCTCACCAAGCTTAGTGGCCTCATGAGCACTGGTTTTGAGCACGGTGCCTGGCCTACAGTAATTCCCAAACTATGCCAGAAATTTGGTCTGGAGAGCTGACCCATACTAAAACTGTTCCCGTGACTGATCTCACAGTTTATCTGCATGGACAATCAATCTCCAGCGTCTCCAGGGATGTTCCTGGCACTCTTAATTTACTGAAGAAAAAACTACCAGGCTAGGCCCCAGAATGTAGTATGGTAAAGAGGTTTTTTTGATCCCTCATGACTCAGTGATTCTTTCTCTGTCCTGTATTTCTTTTCCTCAAAAAAACCCAAAAAACAAACAAGCAAGTAAAAAAAAAAAAACCAACAAAACAACCATCTCTAGACAAAGGCAGTACCCAGAGATCTTAGTCCGTAGATGCAGTGAAATGGGGAGAGTGCAGAAATGATCTCTCTTGTGTGGATAGTGTAGGATTCACTAGAAAAATAAAATTTCAGAGGAACAGATATGTGGTGATTTTGAAAAATCAGATTTAGCCCAGTTATACAAAAGGACTGAAGAGCATGCAATAGGTCATCAAATAATGAGTGAGAAAAGTAAATGTGCTTTGAGCTTGTGAAAGTATGAAAAAATTTTCTCCCAAAGTAAGGTAGACAACTAAGAGCTTTGACTGCTAAAATAAGAAATAAAATTAAATTATTTCTGAAAAGGTATCTCAATTATGTAAATCAAAATAACATTGACATGGAAAAGAAACTAAAATTACAATATTAAGTATATTAAGCAACTCAAAAGGGTTATTGACAGAGACTGATTTGACCTTAAAGTATATACTAGAAATTATTGTGCCACCAGAAATTACTTCAGAAAAGGAAACACAGCAACAGTTTGACATCATCTCTTTTAAGCATAGAGCTGCTTACATAGTCAGAATCCCTATATAGAACATACGGTTCAAGGGCAATCTTGTAGAAAATGCAAAAATCTTGTACAACTCTCTGCAAAAAAAAAAAAAAACAAACCCAAACCTGAGAATGATGCTGTGAAGGCAACAGTTTGCAGATGACAACTCAGAACATCTCTGCCTGCTCTTGTTTTTCACAAAGATCAGTTCTGTAATCTATCTTAATAATACAACCCTGTTATTTTAAATGACAACACACAGCATCCTGCTTTAAAATCTTCCTTTACAAAACATGGAGAAAACATATTGAAAACATTAAGAACGGAGACATATTTTTCAAGATGTATAAGCACTTCCTTTAATTTGGAAAAAGAAGTATCTGGTCTGACTAGCTGGCTTACTGATCTCAGCAAATAGAGGGAATCACCATGTCTCCGCACAGCTGCGTCCCTCTATGTAACCATGTGTTCCTGTGGAACTCTATGAAAACCAGTTATAGATCTTGCAGTATTCAGTGTTTATGTCGGTAAAATTCAGTATGAGCTTTGCAGGGAACACAGACTAGTCCCATAATAAATATTTTATAGAATAGGACAGCCCAAGAGAGTGATCTAAATGACCTACGATTTTAGTGCATTTAGATAAAACATGTTTTGATAGAGCCAGATACAAGGTCATGTATCTGGGAACGACTACCTGCCAGACCTAAAAAATGCGAGACTACCTTACAAAGGAAAGGCTTAAGAGAACTGAGGAAATAGCAGGAAAAAGCAAGGTAGAAATTTCCAGCTGCTGTTGCAAAAAAGGTTAGCTATCACACATGCAGTCGTGAGGTGTAACTAAGGATTTCTGTCTTTGTCTGAATATGGAACTGATGGGTCTGCTTAGATCACTGAATAAAAAAAGGCTGGGTGTGATCAAGGGCTGCACCAAGGATTGCTCACATTGGTTACGTGGCTGATTCATTCCCATCACAGTTTTGGCCCACACCAATAAATATCCTTCAAGACATGGACATAGCTTGAAGGATATCAGGAACCATTCCCCAAAACCTGCAGTTGGGGCACAAAGTCAAACTACCTTTGATCTCCCCATCCGGCATACTTTTCCAACTCCATCTTATCATCTGCTTTCCCAGTATTACCCTCAGAATACTTTGCCCACACACCTGGCACTCCTCAGGGTATGTAACACACAGGCCATGGGAAACCCTGCACCAACTAAAACAGATACAGGGCTTTTCTGCCACTTGCATCAGGGCCAAACTCTTGAGATCATTTCTAGAAAGAGGCATATTCTCCCTCTGTCATTTTCTGGTCATTTTTCATCTCCAGAAAAATCCAGGGCAATGAGGGAAAGTTCTTTTAAGAAGTTAAGACTGTGTTCTGTCTGTCTGTAACATCAACAAATACAGGGTGGTTAATTCAGAAAAGAAAGAATATTCCTTCCAGCAGAATGGATAAAATTTGGCATAGATCTTGATTAAAGGTTCACTGCTAATATATTAGTACAGCAAACCCCAATGCAGTGTGCAATGCATTCTTGGCATAGCATTCAGCTTACTAAGCTGTGAGGCCATGGTTACATTCCATGCTTACTCCATTTTTCAGGTGAATTCCATATTTCACTCTAAATAGAGTACATTACAATAATCCAGTCTTGAGTTGACAAGGTACGTGGCAAGTTTTATTGAGGTGGAGAGGTTGTGTTTGCCTTTACAGGCAAAGATGGATATATTATTTGGGGCTATAATTGCAAGCTGGGCATGCAGGAGGTTCTTAAGGTCTTATATCACACGCAAACGGCCACCTGCCACCTCCCAGAGCACAGTCACACTCGTTCAGTTTTGATGCTGATCTAATATTTGATCAGCATCTCACCTGAACTTTGCAGTTCACCCAAGTTGTCTCAGGTGATGTGTAACACATCTGCAGACAGCTAATCATCTTCAGCAGCCTTGCTCATGGGGATACTCCATTAGATAGCTCACTGCACCAGCTGGAGCCAATGGGACAGATATGGAAAGTTTCATCAACATGCTGTGTTGTGGCACCGACTCCCCCAGTTCCATTTTGAGCTAGCTCAGTTGTTTCTTTATTGTGCCTCTAATGCAATTCATTCAGAGCATGAAATAATCCCCAAGTTAGAAATAAAGTGCTTGACTTCAGTGTTTCAAGGGAGAGCTGCTAATTAGCTAAAAATCTCACACCATTTTATTTATATAGAAAGCAAATTTGATTTTGAAACCACTGAGAAGCAATAACCACAGAACTTTATGATGTCACTATTAAAGAGATGTTTTTCAGGCTTTATTTATGACCTAATTTTATACAAAGCTCCTGCAGTGTTGTGGGCATATAGGAATACCAACTAAGTGCAGGGAAATCAGAGGCCATTTGAGAAAGTCGTTTGCTCAGTGATCTCCATGGGCCAATTCCAATAGGGGATTCAGGTACTTGTAAATTATGTCACAGAAACACCAAATTTTCAAGCGGCTGGATCCCAGTGATGAGTCAAAAAAAAAAAACCAAAGGAGGAAAAGCCAAAGAAGCCTAGAAATATGATTTAAAATATGTGTGCTGAGTGAGTGGTGGAAGTGCATTGACAGGTGACCTCATCTGGCCAAAAGGCTATTCTGTACCACAGAACATCATGTTCAGTATACAAACTGGGGGGAGTTGGCTGGAAGGGGCTAATCGCTGCTGGGGGATGAGCTGGGCACAGGTCAGTGGGTGGTGCACAATTGTACTGTACATCACTTGATTCTCTTGAGTTTTATTTCTCTCTTCCCTTTTCCTTTTTATCATCATCATTTTAAAAATTATTATTATTATTATTATTATTATTAACATATTAAACTGTTTTTACCTCAAACCATGAGCTTTACCTTTTTCCAGTTTTCTCTCCCATCCCACCAGGAGGAGGGCAGAGGGAGAGTGAGCAAGCAGCTGCATGGTGCTTAGTTGCCAGCTGGGATTAAACCACAGCAGTAGCCAAATTGCCTTCTGAGGGGAGAAATATGCATTTGAGTCCACTGTTTCTGCTTGAAAAAAAAAAATCCACCCTGCCATAGGAACTACACACCTCAGTATATAANGAACATCATGTGCAGTATACAAACTGGGGGGAGTTGGCTGGAAGGGGCTAATCGCTGCTGGGGGATGAGCTGGGCACAGGTCAGTGGGTGGTGCACAATTGTACTGTACATCACTTGATTCTCTTGAGTTTTATTTCTCTCTTCCCTTTTCCTTTTTATCATCATCATTTTAAAAATTATTATTATTATTATTATTATTATTATTATTATTATTATTATTAACATATTAAACTGTTTTTACCTCAAACCATGAGCTTTACCTTTTTCCAGTTTTCTCTCCCATCCCACCAGGAGGAGGGCAGAGGGAGAGTGAGCAAGCAGCTGCATGGTGCTTAGTTGCCAGCTGGGATTAAACCACAGCAGTAGCCAAATTGCCTTCTGAGGGGAGAAATATACATTTCAGTCCACTGTTTCTGCTTGAAAAAAAAAAATCCACCCTGCCATAGGAACTACACACCTCAGTATATAATATATTTTAACAACAGCTCCACCTTCCACAGTGTGGATTTTAGGGTAGCCTTTGAGACACACCTGACTTTGCTGAGCTGTGTACTCCAACCAGTCCAGCTCTCACTTACCTTCTGAAGTGTGACACTTCATAATGCTATACTGGAAACAGCCACACCGGTTCTCATCCAGAGAACCTGTAAAAGCTCTTCTGGGGTGACTATGCCTCTTTTTAAGCAGGTCTTGAATTATTTCTTATTTTAGAAAAAGAGGGAGAGCAATTTTTTACATGGGCAGATTTTGATAGGACAAGGGGGGAACAGTTTTAAGTTAAAAGAGAAAAAATTTAGGTTAGATGTTAAGAAGGAATTCTTCACTGTAAGAGTGATGAGACACTGGAAGAGGCTGCCCAGAGAAGCTGTGGATGTCCCATCCCCGGAAGAGTCCAAGGCCAGGTTGGGTGGGGCTTTGGGCAACTTGGTCTACCGAAAGGTGACCCTGCCTGTGGCAGGGGGTTTGGAACTAGATGCTCTTTAAGGTCCCCTTCAACCCAAACCACTCTGTGATTCTATGATTCTATGATTTCTGGATAGCTGTACTAAGTAAGAGAAGAGAGATTAATATCTTGATGAAGATTACTCTCCTTCACACCCCAGGTCCAAGCCCAGGACCCACTTTCCATTCAGCCATTAGCAGCAGAAGGGATGGTACATGCAAAACATACAGCTCTGCAGGGTGGGTGCACCGTATCTCACAGCTTATTTTGGCTATCAGTAGCCTCTATGTCACACAGATGCCATGGAGTCAGCTTTCCTCTGTGTAAAGTCTAAAACAGAGAGCAGAGAACCTCTGGGAAGTGAGGTAAATTTCTCACAGGTACAGCATACTCGGAACCATGCAAAACCTTCTCCTCATTTTTAAGAGCTTTACTTTTGAAACCATTTTGGTTATTTGGAGCCTAAAAAGTAAACTCTGTCTCCAGACACTTCTCTTCTGGCAAGGCTTAATATCCCTTGTCCCGGGAGGGAGAACAAGTCATCCCCTCATCTCCACTCAGGGCAATGTTCAAAAGTTTTATTTATATATACATCAACTTAAATCTCAGCTTCAAGTGGTATGACCCAGCTGGAAAAGCTGCCAACTCCCAGATGTTTTTTGTCTCCATCTGTATACTTATCTCTCAGAAGACTACCCTGGGTCAGGGGATGGCAGTGATTATCCATATTTCTTTCCTACATCCAAAGCAATCATTTTAAAGCTGCACAGTCTTTCTCACAAGCCCTTGTCTGGGTCTTGTCTAGGTCATATATTACTACTCCCTATGAAAACTGCAGAGTCTTGCTAGATTGACTATAAAATATCCTCAGGTTGCTGCAGGTTTTTGATTTGTTGCGCAGTACTAGATGAAAATCCTTTCAGCTAAATATGAATGAAGACTCGAGGTTTATACAGCAGCCTTGCAAGAAGAGAAGGTCATCATAACTCTGTCTTCTGAAAAGAAAATGAGGGCTAAAGGAGTGTAATTAAGAATTTTTTCTGCAAGTAGAAAGTAAGCTCCGTTTGGAATAGTGATGGCAGCCACTGACACTTATCACATGTTTGATGTTGACAGGTATTTCGGGTGGTCCCAGTGGTAATTTTTAAATTTTTTAAAAGAAATTTGACACCAGCTGATAAAAAAGGTCCATTATAAGTGCTTTAAGAGAAAGGGAGTGGACTGCAAATCTTTATCATTGTAAACGTGAGAGAGGCTCTGTGCTCTTCATTTTGAGGATTTGTCATCAGAACCAAGCACAATGCTTAATGTTGTGAAAAACACCAAGCAATGTGTGAAGATCCATCTTGCCAGTAACATGCACAGGTAACTAGAGCAAAGTTACTCCTTCCCAGGCAGGCTGACAGCATTTTTCAGGAGAAGCAGGAGGACTCCATTCCAGCTGTGGTCCAACCACCCCACGCAGAGAAAGGAGTGTATCTGGAGGCTTCTGCCTGCGCTGCTCCTCAGGACCCATGGCATCAAGGCTTCTGCATGGACACATGGATTTCTCCTACCAGAGATTTGTTTTTCCCAGTTCTGTACCCCCTTCTTGTGCTAACACTCTTCTTACACAGACAGACAATCTCAGATACATCACGGCAAAATAAATATTGCCGATTTGAGCTGGATTTATTTTTTATAGCTGCTGTCACTAGCTGTGTTTGCTGTACAATCTGCTGGCCACAACCACTGCCCTGCTGAGCTACCTCTGCCCACCAACTCCCCCACAGGGCTTCAATTCTTTTAGAATGGAATTGTTTGCAACAGGATTTTCATATAAGCTTTGCAACAAAAGAAAAATTTCCCTTGCCCCTCTAAACAAAAATAAAATAGCAACGAACTGTGAACCCTTCTAACAATGACAGTCTCATCCTGCTGATTAATACAGGATATGGCAGATATTAAAGTGCATTTGGCCTGAATGCCAATGTTTCTAAATGCGTGGGTTGTGGCTCTCCTTCATCCCCTAAGTACCTCAATTGTCATTAAAGCACTAACACCTTGTCTTGTCTAGTTAGAAGCCCACAGACACATTAACACTGCTCAGAGAACTCTCTCCAATCCCTGCAAGAAATGCTGCCACTTATTCTCTTCATTCTTCCAAGGCCTCCAAGAAGTAGCTTACACAGACAGCAGAAAATTGTCAACTTTTGATGTCTGTAAATCACCTGGGTGGTAGAATTTTCCAGAAGACATTACCAACACACAAGAAATTTATTTCATTCATAAATTAAAACATAGCAAATAAGTTAATTTTTTAAAAATTTCTTTTCAAATTTAACTTCTAGAGTTACGAAAGACAAGATGATGATTATTATAGTATTATTATTCCTGTGTCAAAGAAGATTAAAGCATGGTATAACTCCAGGAGTGCCCATAAATCCTGCACACTCCTTCCATACCATATTTTTTATCATCACCATGCCTACATAGAGTCTTTAATGGTTATTCAGCTTTTTGACACAGTAAATTTGTGTAGTGGACCTCCTTTTTCTCAGAATGCCTTCAGAATTTTGTCAGAAAAAATTGTAAAAACTTTTCTGAGATACACTTTTCATTCCCTTCATTTTCACTCCATAGTAAGTATGCTTGCATCCAGTTTTAGAAAACAATATGAAGTAACAGCTGTTCCTTTAATTTTTGTATAGGCGTTTTAGGGTTCCCACATAGAGGGTGTGGTCTTTCCTCTAAAAGGATGTAACTATATCCTTCTCATCTGGTCCTGGTACCCATCCCATCAAATTTCCTTCTCTACAGAAACCAAGAGAGGAGACTATTTTACATTTCAGACGCTAAGTGCTTTGATTCACTGTTTGAGATTCTGACTGAGCACTAAATAATTCTTCTGTTAGGTTAGGAAGTTTAGTTTGGAGCTCTTCTCCTCAAAGGTGCACATTTTCAGATAGATATGAATGCTTTTGGCATTATTTGTGTAAACATCTGTGCTTGTATCAGCTGGTACTTGTGGCCCACCTGTAATTCCTAAGACTTGGAATTGGTTTAGTATTTAAAAGGGTCAAGGTAAGGACATTAGAACAATTAGCAATCAACAAACAGATTCTTTCAAACTTTTCCCTCATGGTAAGTGAAAAGTGCGCAAAACTCTAAAAGTCATTGGAGCAAAGCTTAATCCTTGGGCACTGTGCATGTATTAACCTCTACAAAGACTTTGATCAAATCCTTAAATGTCATCAGCCCCCTTTCTGTTTCTTCTGGGCCATATAACATCACACACATCATGAGAATTGACCTTTATTGTTTGCAGGCATGCCCGAGGATATTTACATCATCCACAAACAGCTCAGAGACACCAGTCTCTGTTCCTTACAAGATCTAAATAACTCACAGTGCATGGAAAGCAGAATTGCATACCATGCAATCATTTAGATTAGAAGGAACTCCTGGAGGTCATCTGGTTCACCCCCACCACCTCCTCTTCACATCCTCATTTGGTTCAAAGCAGGGACAGCTTCAAAGATAGGTCAATCTTCAACTTAGATCAGGTTGCTCAGAGCCTTGCCTACATCAGGTCAATGAATCTGCTGCCACCAGGATAAAGAACCCAATTGGTTGGACATATGAAAGAGCACAAATTCCCCACAGCAGCATTTTAATATCTAGCACAAGCAGCTTTCCCAACTCATCCATCAAAAACAACATAGTCACTGACAAAAGCAAAACCAAAAAACCATCCCCTTAATTTCACGCCAAAGCCAGTGCTTTGATAACAGTATGTGGTCTAAGAGCATTCTATCAGTGATGGCCATGCTGCCCACAGAGAATAGCAACTGGAAATCTCCAAAAGCATTTTCTCCAGAGGGTATGAATGGAAGCTCTGAAGTTTGATTATTCCGTTCCTTTTTTCAGAAGTGGGAGTGTCTAGCCATGAACCCCTCAGTAAACAGCACAATCAAGATATGTCAGATTTTGCTCAGGGTGCATCAGAGACAGAATACCTTTGTAATGAATGACCAGGTCAATTCATATCTGCATCCCCAGTGGTTTCCACACTGCTGAGGGCTCTGAGGAAAACTAAATGAGAGAAAACAGCTAGTTCCTCCATTGTGTAGGTCTAATCCATCTTGCCTACAAAGTGCCTGACCCTTCAGTGGGTCCTATGGGGCCCCAAAATATGCCTTCTCTGCTTCCAAATGGAAATGCAAGGGAGCCAGTTCCCATTCAAATTGTTTCCTCTTAAAACACAAAGGAATAAGAAACCCGCTTCACTCACTGCTCTTTGTAGATGACACTGCTGTCACTCTCCCCTGCCCAGCAGGCACTGCTGGGACACATCTCCCATGGGCAAGTGCATTTGCACCCCTGCAGGCAGAGCAAAATGCACACAGAGGTAACACATGTCAAAGACCTCCAATTACTGAACACGTAACTTTTCTCTCAGTGCACCACATGATTGAGTTCTAATTGAGCATCACATTCCTCCTGGATGCAAAAGCAAACCACTATGGACAAATGAGTCAAAAAGCCAAATAAAAATCAGTCAGATAGCTCAAGCATGCCTGACAGAGCTATTTAAAGGATTCTGGCCATTAGCTATCACTTCAATTATATCACTTTTCATGCTGACATGAAAGATGCCAGAGGAGCTATTTTCTCAGCCTCTTGCTTCTTCACAAAAGGGGACAAACATCAGGCACAAAATATTCATAAAAAAATGTTAGCTGTCTTTTTTACCATTTCATCTTCACCTGACTCTAATGTTATTGACTAGGGTGGGGAGGGTACATGTCTGAACAGCCAAATACTATTTTTAAGGCTTTCAAAGAATAGTCTGCATAGGAAAAAGATATGTCTACATATTAATGATTACACTGATCTTTAATGCTTGGTCCCCATACATATTTTGCTGATGCAACAAAAACACTTAGAACCAGGTATTTTTAAATATATATATATGGCATCTTTTCAATATTTATGTTTTATGTACAGTTGCCAGCAAAATTGTGAACATCATAGGTTTACTTCCTTTGCTGTTATCCAAAAAAAAATGCAGTGTCTCAAACCAATGTGGTTCAAAGCCTAGTTTTATGAAAAGTTAGGGAATGCAGTTTGAGGCAGGCTTTGTTTGAAATTAAGCCATTCCTCTGTGTATCTTGTTATCTATCTTCCTTCACTCACAGACACACACAAATCCTCACGGAAATGCCTTTCCTTGTAACTAAAAAGAGGGCAAATACAAAGAATAAGTCTCTCACATGTCCAGCCAAATGGGTTCTCTATCCAATTAGAAATTCAGTCAATGATTGCTGTTTTCACTGCCGTAGGAAAGAGAGGAGTTCTAACTGCAAGATGGTCAGGGGGCTGGAGCACATGGCATATGAGGAAAGGAGAGAAGCACTGTTCAGGCTGAAGAGGTGAAAGCAGACAGAATCTCATTGCTGCCTTCAACTGCCTCATGAAACGTTACTAGGAATATGGAGCCACATTTTCATTGTAGCTCCTTGGCCAAAGAATGAGAGGCAGTGGACACAAGCAGCAGTACAGGAAAACCCAATTAGATTTTAGGTTTGGGGTTTTTTTTTTTGCGCAGTGAAGGTGGTTGAGTATCAGAACAGATTGTTGAGAGAGTTTGTCATACCTCCCTCTTTAGAGATATTCAAAACCTGACATAGGCAAGGCCCTGAGCAACCTGATCTAAGTTGAAGACACACCCGTCTTTGAAGCTGTCCCTGCTTTGAACCAAATGAGGATGTGAAGAGGAGGTGGTGGGGGTGAACCAGATGACCTCCAGGAGTTCCTTCTAATCTAAATGATTGCATGGGTATGCAATTCTGCTTTCCATGCACTGTGAGTTATTTAGATCTTGTAAGGAACAGAGACTGGTGTCTCTGAGCTGTTTGTGGATGATGTAAATATCCTCGGGCATGCCTGCAAACAATAAAGGTCAATTCTCATGATGTGTGTGATGTTATATGGCCCAGAAGAAACAGAAAGGGGGCTGATGACATTTAAGGATTTGATCAAAGTCTTTGTAGAGGTTAATACATGCACAGTGCCCAAGGATTAAGCTTTGCTCCAATGCCTTTTAGAGATTTTAAAAACAAATCACTCCCCTTATTTGACTCTTGGCTGAAACTCCTCTTTTACTGAGGTTATGTCCTCTCTCTCTCAATTTATATTCTTTCTTTTCTCCTCAAACAATGAGGTATTAAAGTCTTCATTTTCAAAAAGTAAATGTTTATCTTTTTTGTAATTTTGCTCATCAGTACTGCACAATGGAAACACCAGTGATACAAACTTGAATGACAGTTTTGGGGCTATGTGTATCTATCTGTTCATTAGGACATGGCCCAGTGCCAATAGCAATCTTCCCACTGCTGCCAGTGAATTTTGAATCAGATCTTTTAGGGCTAGATCCAAAAAGAATGGACACACCGAGTGAACCCAGAGCTGAATCCAAATCTTTGAGCCAGGCATTAGCACTACTTGTGTCATATCTGAGGACAGATTTTTGCCTCATTGTGAGAGGCAACACAACTTCCAGAACTTAAACCAACAGTCTGCATGCTTGGTCTTGGAAACATATAAAATAATTCCATTTAGAATATTTTGAGTAATGTGTTTCTAAGGAAGAAAAATGACCTGTGGGAAAGTAAAATTTAGCAATGGTTTGTTGGCTGAAAATATCTGGGAGCCGCTAGCTAGAAATAACCAGTCACTGCTTAGGGCACACTAATATTTTAGATCTTGACTTCCTTGACATGTTTGGTATTTTACCCATCAGTACCAGGAAGCACCTCCACATATAACCTGGATCATATATATATTTATGTTCACCATAGCATCACCTTGAACTACTGAGCAGAGGTTGTCTTTCAAAATGGGCATCACGTGTGACAAAGCTCATTATGACAGCATTCATAGGCACATGGAAAGTCTAGGTTTAATTCCTTTCCCTGGCTGATGAGACTGCAACCTCCCATCTTGCTACAAAGGGGCTTATCCATCAGCTGTCGTCCATCCTAATGCGAGAACATCCTCCTTGATGAACTCGGTAGGGTGAAGGAAATGCATTGAAATATCTTGGGATAAAGTGTGAGAGTGTGAATGAGCCTGGCTGTGAAGTCCAGTGATTAGAAGTCTCCCATCCCTCCCAGACAGTTAGCATGTCTTTGAGGTGACTTACCCTCATTTCAGTTTTCAACTGTTCTTTGGTCATTGGTCTCTGTGCCAACACCTCGGTTTGCACTCGGCGTAAGAACTGAGAGCTTGAGCACTTGGACAATCCTTGGAAGCAGATTCCACACACTTTACTATCACCCCTTTTACATGTAGTATGGACAAATACAGTACAGCAAGAGACACAAATCCAGGTTTCTTTTACTATTTATCAGTGGAACACCGATTGTTTCAGAGCTGAAATTAAAGGATATTAAAACTTGCCTATAAAGTTTCTTATTTGTTTGGGCTTGGAAGGGAGATGAAATAGGTTACTAAATTGTGAATGCATCATCAGTGTTGTCTATTCTATTAGAACTAATGATAGGCAGAAAAGATACAGAAGTGCAGCATAAAAATTATATTGTCCAGTTTTGACAAATTGTAGTTTTACGGTACCTTTCATTTTGGAATGCCTTCAGTTTTGTGGAACACTAAGATGAGGTCCTTTAGACATTATTGACTCTGCCATTATGGCATCAATCATAAGTATTTAAAGCAGTTAACCCTCCATGAGGAGCTTTGAACTATAAATGGCATTCTATTATAAGTACAGCCTGCTGTTTTATAGCAGATGCCAGATGTGTGGTCTCTTTCATGGCTGCCTGTACTGCCACAGTAACTTCTGTGGTTCTCATGGTGCTTGGAACAGTGCTTTCATTGAAGACAGTGAAGCTATACCCATGTTAGGATATAGCAAGAATCTTTTTATTTGCCTATATATTTGAACTCATTTTAGCTAGATTGGACTGTCTTTTCTGGAGTGATGTTAATGGAGTTTGGAATCAGTGAGCAAACAAATTCTTGTTCCTGGTAAACAGGAGGTGCAGAATACATATTAATACAAGACACCACATTCCTTTACTAGAGCCCACAATTAGGCTAATAACACTATACTCAGATTTTTCAGTAAATGACCTTGTTTTTCAGCAGGACTGAGCGCTGGCTGTTACAGTGATTTTGTAGGAAGCCTCTGCTCATTCATCCAAAGCGTGCAAATGTGGGCATAGCACATTAACTCAGACACCCTCTTAAAACAAACCTGGGCATAATGTTGACAAATCAAACTGTACATAGAAAAGGAAACCTAGAGCCTAATATTAAGTTCAGTGAGGTCAATATAAAAATTTCCATTCATTTTCTTAGGTTTTGGGTGAGTCACAATGAAGATTCAGTAGGTGTTCCAAACATGAAGTCACAGTTTTGAATTTCTTGTGGTCTAAGTGTGTACCCCAAGGCACAAACAAAAATGATAAATACATTCAGTTCACAGAGATACATTTTCCTACCCATAGCCTTTCCAATTTAAAATATACCAGCAATTAAGTTTTCATCCCAATTTGCCTTAAGTAAGCATGATTTTTGTACCATTTACAATTTCCAATTCTCTGTGAACTTCATAGTTCCAGCTCTCCTAATTGTGTCCATCTGTAGTCTGTTCCCAGCCTGCAGACCATCTCTTCTGAGTTACTGGCAAAGAAGCACTTCCTAGATGCAGTTCATCAGTGTCAAACAAGCATGAGATACATAGGTATCGGATATTTTAGTATTTAGAATGCACCTAACATTTTCACTGTAAGAGCTCAATGCATTTGTTTACATATGGTACCTACTGCCATTTGAAATGATGTAGATCGTGTGAGACGTTTGCATGGGACTATCACATGTGGGGCACAAGGTATGTGTCACAGCAGTGCTTCAGCATGAGAGCAGTCATGCACCCTTCTGAAACAACAGCTGAAATCCAGGTAGCATTCTCTGGGGCATCTCCAACACTAATGGCAACATTTGGGCAACTGGACCACATCCACCAAGTTAGGCAAAGGAGTTTCCACATGTATTGCAAATATCAGCCTGGCCTACCTATAAGGGTACACTGATACCACTAAATAGAAATAGGATATGATCTTGGCATTTTGAGGCTATGCAATGTAAACTGCGCCTTGTTCACACTGATGAGGACTCGTTTACACAAAAGCAAACTGCTTGCACCCACAGAACACCCCTCTTAGTCCTGGACCTCCTGTGTGTCCTGCATTGTGTTGCTGTACTCTTAGAAAGTACTGTTTGTGTGTGTTTGTGTTTGCAGTTCAAACGATCTGAAATAATGTGAGAGCTGTGCTGCGGTCCCTCGGTGTGGCAGCACTGAACTGAGCAAATGTGTCATTGTGCCCTTGAGCATGGCAGGAAAGATGTATGGTTGTGCAAGAGAAGGCAAAGCCAGCCAGGATAGCATTAGAGAACTGTACAGAGCATAGGGTATCATAAATATGCAGTCTCATGTGCATTGCCTGCTGGGAGCCATCTCTGGAGTGAACTCTCCACCAAGCCACGACAGGACATCGTGATGGAGAAAGCACTTGGAGTGACTGAGCACAGTTCCAGGGAACATGTTAATAATTTAGCACCATGAACCACCTGTGGTCCCATGCCTGTGCCTTTTCCTAATTTTGTGAAGTAACACAGATCTATCTTCACTGTCTACTGGTTAGTATTACTGATTCTAGGTTTAAAAATGTATGCTAATACAAACATACTTACATTTATAATTTTTCAAATATAGGAGAAAGAGAAATTAGAGTGTGCTTGAAAATTTGGGATTATTTTGTGCTGGACTATGTTCAGGTTCGATAAAAGGACTTGAGTGAGCAATTCTGCTCAGTCTTCCTGGAACTTAGCATGCCAGCTCCCTTAGCAGACCATACAAAGCACCACATTCAACAGCATTCCTGCCTAAGACGTGTGAGATCGGTATATTCATTGATGTAACCTACGTCTCATGGAGAATAGATGGTCTTTGGAAAATGTGCATGCCCCCCAAAACAAGAGTCAAGTGAGAATTAAGCACTTAATACTGGCTAAAATCTGTTCCTGGCTCCAATAAAGCTAATCTAAATGAGTATTATGATGCACTATTACTTTAAGTTTCAGTAGCCTTCCTGTTGTGGGAGTGAGAGTGCTCTGGGGAAGCAAATCATCAGGACATTGATTTAATATCAGTTTTGATTTAAGTTTCTTGCAACACTGTGGGTTATGCTGACTCTCAGCCTGTGTGTGATGTTATTTGGATTCTGGATAAAGAAAACAATGGTTCATTAGAAAGACATTAGTACTTTTGTTTTGACTTCTCAGGGCAGGAGGAAGGGGGAATATGCCTTACATTTGCTGTTGTTTTTAAAATTTTAAACACTGAAAATCATAGGTAATTTATATGTGATGTATTTCCATATCAGCTCAAAATACATTTCATGGATATTACTGCTGGTAGAGGAGCCATGCTTTCATATGGCTTTGCTGTTCATAAACAAGTTTTCTTTTTACAAGTGAATACACAGATAATTTTGTGACTACTGTACTGCAAGCCTCCAGCAAACCTGAGTATTTGTGGCTGTCACAGTATCATTATATTTCTATGTGAAGCATCTCATCCACACGTCTGCAGGATGTCAGTATGCATTGTGAGTATTTTACATGTTATGAGGAAACATCTCTTGGATTTTCTAGGGTGCTTTAGTCCCCAGGTATGGATTACTACTTATAGAATTGTTCTTTTTCTTTGCTGAGGTAAACACCTAGAAATCATCTGTCTGCTGAGAGAAAGTAGCTTAGCTTGTTGTCCCTAAGGACTACAACCAGGGCTATCTGCTCCCGGTATTATATTGGGAAAATTCTGTTTGTGATGAAAATAACATTGATCTGAGCTGTATTGCAAGCTACCACCCATCATGCTCAAGCAAGACCAGCTCTCGGTGTTTGGAGTCAAATTAATGCAAGGAGGAATGATTTCAGCATGCTGTGAATTTAGTCTGCACAAAATAATTTTGTTCTTCATTGTATAGGATTACATGTATCCATTGTACATTCATCAAAAGGAATTTTTAGTTCTATTCCTAGAGTTATTAGGCATGTCTTCCTTTCTGTAATTGAACTTATTTACAGTTTGCCTTTTGGGCTCACTTGAGCTGTCCCTGTGCATTGTTTGCGTCCTCCCCATTATTATAATATCTTGTTTCTCTTTGTGGTAAGAATACTCTGTGGATTTTTCATAAATCTGTGCTATCCTTATGGGAAGTTGTTCAATCTGTTTTTTAAAAATGTTTTCTACCTACTTAATTTTTTTTGAATTTTAGAGAAAAATAAAGATCCTAGCACTGGTACCTGCCTGTCGTCTGATTCAGAAGGAAAAATTAAATCATCTACAAACTGTCCCAAGAATCTGAATCCAACCCAGGCAGCATCACTTGAATCTAACTTGTCAAGTCTTAAAAAAATATTGAAGTATGGGTCTTTCATTTGGCTTTTTTTTACAGTGAAGATGTTTCTCAGAAAGTCATTCCAAAGTTGCAACTGTGACCAGCATAGTGTTTTGGAAAAGCAGTTAACAGAAATATCACCAAGACTACACTGATCTGAAATTCTTGTTCAACTGCTTTTTCATGATTACAGCATGATCATCTAATGGATTGATATGAAAAGAGACACTTAGAAAATGTGTTTTGTGCGCTAAGGTTTGTGTTGCTCCTGGAAGAGTTTAAAAGTAGGACTTTCAGTGCCTGTAGCTTCCAGCCATATTCAAGGGCACCTTGATTTAACTGTAAGCAGTACCCCAGTGTATAGTCATAGGGTTATTTCTGTTCTTTGGGGAGAAAATCAGTCTACAAATGCACACATCCTTCATGGCAGAATATCTGTCTAGAGAGAGGAAAACAGATATATGTATAAGGGTAAAAATCCCAAATATAGCCTCTAATAGGTGTGATAATTATTTTCAGGAAAAAGTGATAAGATGCAGTTTAAATCCATGGGGCCCATTGTTCCAATGAATGTGCAGTGTATTTATTAGGGTACTCAAAGGATTTATAGCTGCTCCAAAGAAGTACATCTGCTCTATGACTACAGGCAACTTTAGTTTCTAGGGAAAGTTTCTTGGAACTTTTTTTAATATGCTTTAACCTCTTGCATGCTGACTTGACATACCTAAAAGTGAGTTACTTCATATAGCCTTCACAGGCAAAGGCTAAATGACAGCATCCAGCTGTTCTGGATGCTCAGACTAGACTAACCCCTCTGGCTTGGCACCAGCTCCAGACTGTCAAGACTCAAGTACACATCTCCCAAAACTTTTGCAATTCCTGACTTCTGGGAAAGGAAATCAGGGTATAAAGACAGGATGGGAATTAGAGTTTTTCCTGTAGTATCTGATTTAGATGACGTCAGCATGCAGTAACAGTTAAGTATAGGGGAGAATATGTCTACGTACACACGTGGAATGATCTGTTAGTCCTGAAAAATGGATATGCTTGGGAAAGTAGCCCAAAAAAAGCCCATTTCTACATTGCACAGCCCTACATGCTTTGACCCAAAAGATATCCCACCCTTTAGCTATGCTCACACTGGCAGAGTCATAGCGTGGGGTGCCAAGGAAGCATCTCTTGAGCCAGTTCCCATCTCTGCATGCCTGCAAGGGTTCACTCAGGTGTTTCCCCTCAGGTATTCACAGACCAGAGCTGAAACTATCATAACCCTGGGATGAGGTTACCAGACCACAACCTCAGTATACCCCAACCATGCAGGACAGACAGAGCCAACCGAGACAGCGGAAGAAGGAGACTCTGTTCTGCACAAAAGAAGAAGAAAATGAGATGGAGATAAAATAGAAAAATAAAAAGGAAAAGAATAACCCAGTAAAATAAGAAGTAATGAATTTTTCATTGTATTCCAATGCAAGTTATTACCACTGTGACAAAAAAAATTTGAACCGCATCGCCCCTTCTCATAGCTGCTGAATAACTTCTCCTCCTATGTCCCTATTTGTGGCTCAAGATGTGAACCAGAGAGAATGTAACTGCTTGCTTGATATTTAGGGCAGGGTAGTCAACAACTGTTTGCTCTGCTGGCAAATGACCCATAGGTCAGGCCATTGCTCAGAAATATCACAGGAGGATGTTGCCATTCAGAGTGCTGACTCAGGGAGAGCAGGAATGCCAAATGAATGAGCAATCATCACGGTATTTTGTTTAGGGTGGAAAACTCAATTAGAATTCTGTACTTCTCCTACTTCTTGTTCTTCCTTGTGGCAATCTTTTTACACAACAGCAAGATGTTAACAGTGCAGAATAAAAGGCATGCTAATAAGTATAATTTTCCCTTTTTTTTTTCCCTGAACACCACATTTGCTTCATGTTCTTTATTCTGTTGTACATAGCAATTAAATAAAGAAAAACTGGTGCTGGGCTGTTTCTTTCCATAGGGATTTTAATTTTTTTTCAAGCCACTCCTTCCTGAGCATTTGTACATTTGAGAGCAATTGTACATTTGCTCCCTTTCCTCCACAAACACCAGGTACCCTCTAGGAACTGCTGTTCTTGTATGCAAAGATGTAAGAGCAGTGAATAGCAGTGGAACAATCAGTCTGAAACCCATTTTCATCTGGTTTTTTTCATCTCAAGTGTTATCTTATTCATTATAAAATATTTCTGTTCCTCTATTATTTTTTTCCTTTTCCTTTTTTATTTTTTTCAAATTCCCTGTGTCTACTGTTAGTGGCTTTGATGGACAGATGTTATATGATAGCCTGAGACATGTTTGACAGAATATGACTTTGGCCTGCATAAATTACTGTCAGAGAATTTTCAAGGAAGTACTGAAATAAATTTGCAGTGACTCAAAAAGTATGTTATAAATTATAACGTAATCCACGCCACTGAATGATTTGATGGTTGAAACAATTAAGTGAGTTTTTACTTTAGGTGAGTCCTCATAATTTTTCCTTATTGTTTAACTTCTCAAACTGCTCTGAGCCCTTTGGAGGAAAATATTTTAGAAGGGAAATTTTCCCTCGCCCTTGCCAAAAATCATATTTCTTTTCTGTCAAGCTTGTGTCTCTACTCTCACAGGTAGTTCAGAGATGGCAGGGTTTGGTCTTTACTCACATACTTGTATCACCTCCTACACGGGGTAACTAGGATCCTTCTACATTATGCCACTATCTTCCTGATCTTTTTCTACTCCAAGTCATCAAATCCCAGCTTTTCAAATGACATTCTTGAAATACTTCAATTAGGAGGATAAGGAATGAAAGAGTTTGTGAAGCTCAGGATCCTTATGGGATCTTGAAAATATTCTTCACGCAGTGGCCTATATTTTATGCATTCAGTATCAATGGTAGCTTTGACTCAGTGAGGGTAATCTCTTCTGTCTGCTGAAGAGCTCCTGACTGGAAAATAACTAAAACAGACAGAAAATGTGGATTTTTCTATTATTATCTTGAGCTCCTTTATGACACTACCCTTTGTGAGGCTGTATATTCTTTTTTCCATTTTGAGTCTTTTCTGTGCTGTGAAGAACTCGGAATTTACTTTTTAGAAACAAAATCGCAAATTTTCTAGATTTTTCACTCCCTATCCTGTGAAACTGCTTTTCTTAAAATTTGCAGTCTTCACTCCTATGGTAAAACAAATCAAATTTTCCAGGTTTTGTGACTATTACTAAATCCCCTGAAACATGGATTTCAAAGCTGCTAGATTTTGGAGGCAAATAAACTGCAGCACTTGTTACTTTTATAATGTCATTATTTTTATGATAGACTCCTGACTGTGGGAACACAACCTCTGATCACCAAATACCCGGTGTGGCTGAAAAGCATCAGCAGGCTAAGGTGGGGCAGGCACTTTGAAAAAAAGCCGAATAAATAACCAGTGCACAGCTGCCTCCATCATGAGGGGGCTGGCACAGGGGCTGGGCTGCTTTTAAGCTGCCTGTGTGCGAGGAGCAAGCATCGATCTCCCGTCCAGCTACTTGCTTCCACCAAGAGGGGTAACTGGCAGGAGGCTGCCTGCCAGCTGTAAGCAGCTCTGCAGCTCAGTTGTACGTGTTTGTTCTCAGAGACACCTGTGAAGAGCAGGCGGGATCGCCTGAGCTTTGAGGGAAGAATGAGACAAGAATATTTTACTGTTCTTTGTGAAGTGACTCACTAGCTATCCATTGCAAATTGATTGCTTCAGGTCCTGTAGCTTTCCTTTCATCACCCACCCTGCCCTCACAGCCCACAGCAGAAGATGTAGAACAGATGCATTCCCCTTTTCCATTTGTATTTGGAAATATCCCAGTGACAGTATCCTTGTCCCCGCAGAGCCAAGCAGCAGCCTGTCCTCCCCCTACAGGCTCTGTGATGCCGGGGCCTCTTGTATTAGCACTAAAGGGAAGGGGAAGGTGCAAGCACAGAAAGAAGTTTGGTACCTGTTGTGACAAAAAACAACATAAACAAGAAGAGAAAAAAAAAAGACAAAAAAAAAAAAGACAAAATCAAGTTTACATACACAGCTTCCTGACTCAGGCCCCTTCCCTTGGCAGCATCTAGAAAGGGATGTGTTCCCCTCAGCAGTGTGGTGACATAGAGTTCCCAGATGTCAGCAGCATGCTTGTGGTGGCAGGGAGATGGATGGCAAGCTACAAAGCCTGCCCAAGAGCCACAACAAACACTCAAGCAGTGACACCAAGACTAGCTGCATGCTGTGCTTATATGCTTGATTTAAATATAGCTTGAATTGTGCTATATTATCACTACTGTTAGGTAGATGTGTTTGGAGAAATGGGGAGGCTTTTTATCTAAAGCAGTATTCAAGAAGGGAAAATAGTTTTCATTGTAAGGAAGGTACTAGAGATGTAGGGGTAATGTTTTGCTTATCCAGTGACTCTCTGATTTCAAGTAATTTGCTTGGCATATGATTATTTTTCATCTATATGGTGTATTCCTTTCTTTTCTTCATTTTTCTATTTGGAATAAAAACTCTTTGGGACAGACACCTCATTCAAATTCACACAGTATGCCTCAAGTGCTGGAAACTGTGCTCATTCTTATCCATGGGTGTTTGCTCTTTAAATTGTCCAGATTAGATTTCACAAATGATTTTGCAGTGCATTCAATTTATGGCAGAAGTGAGCTGTGCACCTTCAATTCATACTGCTCACCAAGTCACAGGGCTCAGACTGAGGAATCCAGATATACATATCTGCTTCAAAGACAACCAAAGAAGGGGTCCATTTCCTGATTCAGTATTAGATTGAGTGCCAGTCTTGAAAGAATATCTAAATTCATTGCTTTGCACCCAGCCATGGCAGAAAACAGGGAATCGATTAGTCTCATTAGATTTTTGCTGCTTTAGGATAAAATCTTATGAGAATACCCCATTACTTTGCTATACTTCACTCTGGACTTAAATTTCTTCCCACTTTCAGAGTGATTCTTGAACACCAGCAGTAGCTGGACCCATACCCAACCTCTCCATCTCCTGTCTGCATCTGCTTGTGTCCCTGGCAGCCCTGAGGAAGCTGTGTGCAGTTGTTCTGGGAGGATCCAATAATTGGGGTACTTAACCCTCTAGTGAAAGGACGAGAGAGTGCAACTCCAGCTCAGCTCCCCTGCTCAGAAGGAAGGCAATGAAAGCCATTAGTCTATTGACGTAGCAGATTGACACTTCAAGGCTCTCTCTGACTCTGATTGTTTTCCTGATATGCACTTTCCCTGCTGAGCCTACTCGTGCTGCCAGAAATATCTTTTTGCATAACTTTCTGTCTCTGAAAACATTACCTTTTTCATTCTAAATATTTTGTGATTTTCACTTGGAACTTAGATGTTTTAGCAATTTAAATTTGCATGTGATTTAACATCGATTTGTTGATAACTCTCTCATCTCTGAAACAACTCTGAAAACGAAATTGTGGCATCTTCCTCAGAGAGTCTGGAAAGAAAATTTGGCAAAAAAAAATTACAAAACTACATATCACTACAATGAACACATGCAATGTAACAAAGCCTCTATGATAACTTTTAATTTTTTCCTGACTGCATATATTCACCACTTTTAATAATGCAGATTTTTATATATTTGGTTTAAAATAATCCAGAAGGAAAATATCCAGGCCCCTGAAACCAAGCTCCAGTTCCAGAAGAGAATGACTGGCAACCAGAGATATTAGGGAAGGCAAATCCCCTAACAGGGGATTAATTTTGGATGGAATAAATCATGATGTTAGAACAAGGAGGAGTTTGCATGGTACGGCTGCAAGTTTGGGGTGTTCCCATAAAACATTAATAATGGGGACATTATTAGTCCAGCTTATGATGTGGAGAAGAGCACTCTACCAGCTCTAATGCCTTGCTCTGTGCAGCTGCTCTCCCTCAGGCTGAGTCTGAGGGACCTGGTGATCCCCTGCGATGAGAGGGTCTGAAAAGTTTGGCTTTGAGTCATTGAGAGTCCAGTGACAACTTGTTCAGTTTGGGAAGCAAAGGAGCTATGTCAAGAAGTAACTACTAGAAGAAGTGAAGTTAAATGTAAGGCTACTTCAAGTATGAAGTATAATTATCCTTGCTCTGTTATGAAAGGACATATCCCAGCTCTTGCTGCCCTTTGAAATCGTACACTTCTCACAGCTCTTGGGAGGCTTGAACTATTTGTCTGCTATAACACATGCAGTTCCTTTTAAACCCTTGTGTTTTAAGAGAAGAAACAGCCACTTCACTACAGGTACCAAAGAAACATTTTCAGGACAAACGAAAGTCTGTGTAAGCTTGAAATACTCTATTAGTAATTGTTTACATTAGCTATTAACATTTTTGCTTGGAGAGATGAAGGGCTGTTCAGAAAGAATCAGTGCTTAACAGCTTAGCCTTGCCACAGAAAAGCCTCTGGCATTTTATCTTTAAGATTCCAGCATATTTCTGTTGCTACTTTTACACTTATCTGCAATAAAAAGCTGATTCCTCCGAGTGCTTTGGATTTGCTTGAATCAGATTTATAGACCAGATTTTTAGCACTGCTCCTAGGTATTGCACAGAAGGGGAAAGCTGCTTCAGGTCCCACAGATTTCCATTTCAGGGCACTGATGTTTCCAGTACCTTCTACTTTCCAAAAGCAATGTTTTTATTTACTGGGGATCAAAGTGTAGAGTTTAAATGGACACATTTATGGAAAGGAGGACACATTTATGGAAAGGACATTAGCCCAGGTTGCTCCACCATTGGACAGACTTCTGCCCTTCATGTCCCCTCAGCAAAAATGAATGTTGAATGTGGGAGGAGTTTTGTGTCAGGTTTGCTTACTTGCCTGTAAGCAAAAATGTCAGTGTTTTTATTAAAAAAGAAGGGTCCATTTAATTATTTGAGATGACATTATGCTCTCTGCAGGGCTGTGAAGACTGCTGAAGGTAGGATCTCCAGGTGAGAGTTAAGACACAGAAAGGTAGCAATTCCAAAGGCACATGCTTGCTTTACTTGTATTCTTTTGGAGCACAAGGCTGTCAGCTCTGAGCGGTGGCTGTCTAGCCCCTACACAGGCAATGGCACCTGCCCCTGGAGCCAGTGAACACTCGACGTGGCACCAGCATTTCCGGGCCACAGGTGGCCAGGAGCCTTCTGCAAGATCATGTCAGCCCTCATACAGACCCGTAAATTATTTTCCTGAAAAAACATGCAGTAGGCAACCTGGATTGTTTTAAAATGCCTGTTTCAGGTCAAAGCTCAGTGAAACACAATTCAACCAGGTCATCCAAGACAGCACCCAGGGCAGTCATATACAAATCACAAATTATAGGAGACTTGCCCAGGTCGCTGCAGGTGTCTCAAATGGTACTAGAAACTTAAGTGAGTCAGTGTTGGGTTTCTGGGGACTGTGATGTGAATGTAGATACATAAGTGTAAGAGTATTAGTGTGGAAGCTGAATGCACTAACTCTCTGAACTTATATATGTGTTATTCTGAGAATTTGGTAAGGTTAACAGCCATTCTTTACTGTTATTAAAAGCCTTAATTTTTTTCTTGTCAGAGAGGTGAAAGCTCTCAGAGACAATGACAGCAAAAAATCTTTTCATTTTACTCTAAAATACTCTGATGAGAATAGTCTTGCTTTGGAAAGTCGCCTGGCTCATTTGTTTTATTTTATAATTACCCAAGCGCCCATTTGTGCTTTATAACTGGGACTCTGTGTTAGTTCTTGATTAGAAGAGCTGTCATCTGCTTTTCTGCAGATTCAGAAACATGAATCATGAGCAGGCAGTTATTGGTAAAGCTCCGGACCATTTAAAATCCCAACGTCAAAAAAAAAAAAAAAAAAAAAAAAAAAAAAAAAAAGGTGGAAAACCAAAAAGCATTTGTTGATCAAGAAGACCTGGGTGAAATTCTCAGAACTTCTCTGCCCTGAGAAAGTATCAATAACCATAAAATTTCACAGCCCCCTTTTTAGAACTGCAGCCTTAATGTTTTGTAGGGAAAATAAAGCTTTGGTTAACCTTGGCACTGGCAGACCTCATTAAAATAACAGCCTGTCACTTTTGAGTTTAAAATAACAGGGTTGTCAGTTTTATATTCAGCAGAACAATCTACGGTCTTATTCTCTGGGAAGCACAGAGGATGTCCTGGGGGGAGCTGGCAGCAGTGTAAAGACTGAGCAACAGTGCCATCTCGAGGGCCCCCCAAATCCAGGGTGCTCCCTGGCAGCTGGGGCAAAACGATGCTCAAATCCTGCTGAATCCATGTGGCACATGCCTCACTTTTTAAAAGGCTGAAAATAATCTGCCATCAAGTGCATAGTGGTTTGGCAACTGCTTGGCATTAAAGTTTGTTTTGTGAGAAAGTATGGAAATGTATAGTGTATGAAAAAATTTCCATAGAGAGCAAATAAAGTTCTGCCTCGCTTGTTTTATAATCGAAGCAAGTCACCCTCACTGAGGTGCCTAGTGTGCATCAAAATTTTGGGCACCTAATGAGCCATTCTAAACAAAAATGTGTGCCTAAGCTCCCTGCATCTAATCAGGGGAGAAATGAAGGTGCCTTTAAAGAAATCTCTGAGAGACATCCTCTTTAGCTGTGTGAGACAGAGGGAGCCCAATTCAGTTGCTTATACATAAATGCCTAGTGCCTCTGAGATATCTATATGAAGATGGCAGATATAACAAAGGACACACAGGAGACACATCTTTCTTGAGGGATGGCCCCTAAAACTTAGAGGTCCAAATTAACTGCTTTTCATTAAGCCCGTTTTACAAGGAAAACTGTATGTCAATTAAAATACCCAGCCGTCCTATACTAAGCTGCTTGTGACATACGATTCTTGCCCTGCCTATGACACACACATGTAGCAGACACATAAACATAGCAACTTAGTATATAATATGTGCTTGCTAACCTAGTCCTTTTAAACAAATTGTTGGCTTTTAGTCTTAGAATGCTTTCAGATTAAATCCCTAATGGACATAAATTGATGTATGAAAGTCTGACACAGCTTTCTGCTGGTACGGCAGAACACAAATCAGATGGTGGTGAACTGTTTGTTCTTCCTACCTGGCCATGCCCAAGATGAAGGGCATGCCTCTCACAATTCCACATGCAGATCAGGTGCTCAAGCACCATATCCATAAATCCATTATCCAGCTGCCCACCATTATACAAGACTGCAGGGGTGCTGAGTGCATGGCTGGGAGTCTTAGATGTTTCTAGGGAAAAGCAAGCAGCAGGAAAACAAAAACTTGTCTGGTTTTTCACTGGGAAATAATGTCGCATGAAGAAGCGGCATTAGTTAAATGTTGCTTGTGAATTAAAGGGCAAAGGAGTATGTGACTAAAGAAACTACACAGACACAAACATGGCTCGTGATGGCTGCTTTCATGTCTGTTCTCTGAGACAAAACGCCAGACCTCTTTCTACTCACTGTCTGTAGCTGTTCTGTCAGTGTAACACACTGCTAGGATACACTTTACACACACAGCCTGGAGTCCCTGAAATTACAGCACCCCATCACAGGCAGCCGCTTGAAACATCTTCCAAGTGTCTATGCTGCCACATACTAAGCCACAGTACGACATCTGGGGTGGCACCCTGGTACCCCAGAGACACAACTTCAGTGAACAACCAGAAACATTTGTACGTTTTTCCAGGTCATAAAGGCTTAATTCTCAATGGACTTTGCAGCAAGACGTCTCTGAGCATCCACAAGGAGAAGGTGTTGGCAGAAAGGCAAACTGAATATTCTGCTTGCACTTCACAAGGAAAATCTTCCCAGATTGCAGAATAAACAAGAAAAAAATGCAATTCAAAAACATCAGGAAGAAGAAAGAGAGGTTAATGGGAAACATTTCTTTGTAACATAAAGACTCCATATTATTTGATTTCATTTATTGCATTGAACCTACATCAGGTTTGTGTGCATTTCACCATCTTTGAACATGATTTTAGCATTTTCTGATAGTTCTTTACCTAAATGACTTATATTTAAAGGAAACTTATATATAAAGGAAAGTAGGAATTATATGGGTGGGGATGATAAATCTGGAAGGAATATGAGATGGCCTTGATGGGGGAGCACTTGGCAGAGCAGGACAAAAAGAAAAAAAAAAGGAATTTACCTTTAAAAAATTATTTCAGGGCACCCACATTTAAAACTTGTTTTTTGCCCCCAGTTGCTTCTGAGCACACTTTATCACACTGCCAAAGAAGCATTCTTCCATCAGAAATTAAGCCAAAGTGATTCCATTGGCAATTGTCTGCCTGCTTCACAAGCAAGGCTCCTTCTGCAATCTTTCATGCCTTGTAAAACTGGCATTCAGCACACTTTTATTTTTACATGGTATATTCAACGCTTACTCCAAATTCTCAATTTATCCAGATGTCCTGAAATAAAGCAAGGAATGCTAAGGTCTGATTCCTACTAGAGTGACAGGCTTGCTTTTAGCTCGCTTCATGACTTTGGAGTGCAAGGTGAGTAAAGAAGACAGAAACATGGGTCAGCTTTATTTACCTTATGACTGAGCCCATGCTGGTAGGCCTGGAACTGAGCTCATGGGTGCCATTCCAAGTTCTGCTGAGGAATTGCATGACATTTGTGACTGACTTGGTCAGGTAAGAAGTCAGTGGCAGAAATAAGAAATAAACTGTATTTCTCAATGTAGGGTGTGTAGCTATACCATTCCTCTAACTCTGGATATGAGCTTCTCTTTGCAAATGATGCAAATATTTAACTTTTCTCACACAGTAACGCCTTTCTTCTGTTAGCAATTATAGATCAAGGCAAGGCTATTTTAATATCCATTTTGATATATCCCCCAATAAATTAAAAATTTAACTCTTTGCATGGTTCTTGCTATATCTTTTTTCTTATGAGAAAGTATTGTGATTCAGAACAAGTTTTATACCTTCAAAGTAGCTAAAAAAGGGGTATTTCAATATAATATCAGGGCTATGTCAGGAAGATAACTAGGGAAAATCAGGTTAGCTACAGCCAAAGATATCCATCTGTCTTAATCCCTATAAATCTCTGCTAGAGCAAGTGGAAAGGAAATGTGTAAAATATCAAAACTGCATATGTCTCATATTTAAATGTTTCCACAGAAGCCTAACCAGCTTGAAAGTAAATCTTTAATTCAAAGAATAGGAAATACTGAGGAATCATTTACAAGGCCACAGGTCACTAGGGAATACAGTAGTCTGACTTCATAAATCACAAGCAAGCAGTGTTATCTGAGTCCTTAGTGGGTTTTATCTCATTTTCAAGGGTCTGTACATCTGTTACATATTTTTCAAATGCTGGTGGCGATCAAAACAATATACAGAGGAACATGTGTAACAATGGGGAATAATAAGAGAATTTCTGTGGTCATGCTTGACAAGATCCCAGAACTGAAGCCTCTGAAACCTACAGGCAAAAGTTGAACATGTTATGGCAGGCATTACCTCTCCTAATTATATTCTGCTTTTAAAGTTACATTAAAAGTACTCCAAAGTCATTGCTCAAACATTCATCTCACAGAAGTGGCCATCAGGCTACTCCCTGAAAGAGGAAGTGAATCATCCAGTGCTCAGAATTCCTTCAGCAAAGCCATCAGACACCACACTGCACTTCCAGAAGGTTTCAGGATGAGGTTCAAGGAGCCAGTTAGACAGATGTGCAAAATCCACTGCTGAAAACTAAGGATTAACAGAGGTCTGGTCAGACAGCAGGAAAGGCCAAGACTTCAGAGACTGAGTCCACACAAGTTGTGTAAAGTTCCATGGTGAAATAATGCAGTAGGGAGGTGTGAGGTGGGAGATAGCTGTGAAGGGAAATATCTGAAGGAGATAAAAAAATGTTAAAATGCAGCTGAATCGAAGGCATCTAGAGAGGCTGTAAATGGTAACCCTTCCATAAGTTGTAGTCATTTTTGCTGTTGCTGCCTTTTGTGAGTCATGCAAATGTCTTCTTCTCCCCAGGCTCTAAAATGGGAATAACACCTCAGAAGGATGCCTCTGAGATTTAATTAGTTGTCATTTACCAACGATCCTGAGTAAAGTAAGACCATCTTACTTTATCAGGTGTACTTCCTTAACACAAATTTTGAAAAAATCTGTTAGGAAATTTTATGATTTGTTATCTTATGTAGAGTATGCATACATTATTTAATATCTTCAGAAGTGATTGGGGAATGGGAGTCCTCATTTTGATTTTCAGGGAGTATCTGGAGAGCATGTGCAGCATGTGAGCTGTGAGAACCTCTCTCCATTCTTTTGCTGGCTTCTATGAAAATGAAAGGCTTCTACACTAAATTACAGCCCTTAGAAGCGTCAGGGGGAAAATAACTTTCCAATAGGTGTTGAATCACTTGTGGCTCAAAAAAGAAGTCGGCAAGTCCTAGAGCACCAGCTCTAATTTGAATATGGGCAAAATCTGAATGTAACTCTAAACATCTGAGTTTTGAATAGCTTTACATAACTTTCAGCAAGCAATGAAGTTATTGCTCTGAAAGCTAATTACTCATCACCAATATCAATCAGATTGCTTGTGTAAGTAGTTATCCAGGCACAAGCAGTAATAAGAAAATCTGTCCCTTTGACTTTCGTGTTCACCAAGATACTATGATCCTTCACCCTGAAAGCTCTCTTCCTTAAACTTTCTGTAGAATTTCTCTATCCTCACTGTGTCCTAGCAGGAATTTACACACCACGATCAATGGGCAGTTTAGCTGAGTTGCTTGTGCTGGTTAGCTGTCCCAGTAGAGACCCTGGAGTTTTTATGCTCAGCATGGGCAGAAGGCGAAGAAGAGGGACTGCTGTCTCCCCAGAGCCCTGGTCCCATGGACCAAAGACATCAGAAAGGGCAGGCATCCTGAGACCATCTCCACTTCTGCCAAAGCCTTGCTCACAGCCTGTAAACTGGAATTTACTTTTCGGCTTGACAGGGTTCCCCTATTGAGACTTTAAAGGCTTTCAAATGCCACTAGTATCTCATGTGAAAACAAAGCAACTAGGGCTTGGCAAAGAATGTGGAGGAGATTTATAAGGTGTCTATCACGGCAAGAAACACTGTCAACAACCCATACAGAAAAATACTGTCCTACTTATTTCTTGTGGATGAAAATTCAAACAGTGCTTCTGAAATAACATCCTCAGCTGTTTCTATCTCCTGGCTTATAAAGTGACATTCCACAGAGTTTAAGCATGGCAAAGCAGCATGGGCCATTTGCGAGGAGAGCTATCATGTCCTGAGAAAAAAAGATAAAAGAGATAAATAGCCGAGTACAATATTGTACCTCAACAACCTAAGAGACAATCTCAAAACTGAATGAAAGAATGGAGAGCTTTTATTTCTTGGTTTTTTAAAGAAAAAAGCTTAGCAATTTCCTTTAAAAGCTATTCAACAAGTGCCTCTAAATCCTATTACAACTTAATGTGAAATGCATCTGTTTCCATAAGAACAACAGTGGCAGCATTCATCCTTTGTAGTCTGTCCTTTGTTGTGTTTTCTATCTATTCTTGTAGATTTTTCCACTCTAGTATACCATACACAAAACAAGAACTGATAAAATTTTAGTCAGAGCATTTATTTATTAACTCGATGCTGGAAATTCAGTTTGTTCCTGCTTGCTGCCAGACTCATGCCAAATTAAATTATTGTTCAAGGAATTTATAAGGTAAAGAAACTGTTTTGATACTGTCCCAACATTTCTTGCATGCGGATTCTGTATTCAGCTACATATATTTATCTACACATAATAGCAAAGATGAATATAGTCTGTGCATGACTTCTCACTGTAAGTGAGATCCAAATGTACTGTAATGTATTCAGCCTGTGTATCTTAAATCAGTTCAACATCAGCTCAGCACTGCACCATTTTTTTAGAACCTGCACATGTAGCTGTCTATATAATATTTTTCTAAGACATGACCAAGCTGGTGGGTTTATCTGATGTACACTGTTTAACTGAATTCACATTCAGCAGACTGTGAGGCATATTAATTCTTAAAAAGGTGTATATTTAGAAAACCTTAGACAAATGGAGACTAGGAAGAGCAACATGCAACATGTTTTTATTAATGTCTTGCCTGTGGAAAAAGGTGACTTTGATTGTTTGTATGTTCTGTGCTCAGATGCTGAGTGTCTTGTTTTTATACGCATGAAATTAAGTTTTAGCACCTTTAGCTTTTTTGACTTTCACCACCATCACCATTACAAATTTAAACAATGTGTTGTTTAATGCTATAATTAGTGTGGCTGATGTTTTTAATCTGTTTTCTCTCTCATTGTCTCTTAATCAGGTAACAGACATTAAAGAAAAGCTAAAACTCTCTAAAAAGTTCTGGTCAACATTGCCGTACACAATCTGCAAGGATGAGCGAGTGACAGCCGGTCCATCAGTTGAGGAGGACTGCTGGAATGGCCACACCAAGGCGAGGTGAGGTGGACCCCTCTCCACCCCACTCCTTCCAAATCCCCATCCAGCCTGAAGCAATCATGAAGCTGAGGGTATTTCACAAAACTGATTTATGAGGGTGAAACAGAAATGGGGAGAACAAGTCACTGTCCACACGCAGCTTGTAACCAAGATTACTTATTGTCAAAGTGCCATTACAGCCAGAGTGTGAGTCAGGGTAAATGTGCACAGCGTGTCAGCATGTGAAGGCAGAAAATGTGCATTGGTTCGGCTCCAGAAGGATAATTTATACTGAGATTTCAAAGAGCTCTTTAGGTCCATTTAGCATCCCTGTATTGGGACTGACAGCTTGTGAAGCAATTGCGCTCTCGGGATATCATACTGGGATGAAACAGAAATTGGAATTTCAACTCTACTTGCTATTGGCTGGCAAAGCTTAGGGCTATTTACTGNTAACCACCAGAGAATAAATGTAGCACTCCTACTTATCTAGCGTAGAAGATTTGACCTTATGTTACTTCTTCAGAGATAACTGTGGTCATCTGCCGTTGTTTGTGATGAGTTTTCTGTGAGTTTTAATTTTGAAGTTTACTTGGCCCTGGCTGTGGCAGAGCAGGAGCCAGCAGATGAACAGGTGTCTCCAAAGGTCCCAGTGTGGATTCATCAGCTGACAGAGGAGAGGATTTGATTCTCCCTGCTGAGAAGGGGAGGAATTGGCTCAGGGACCATGCCAGGGGCAGTCTGGTTTCAGATGTGCAGCAGTATCCTGTGCTTTTGGGTGGACATGAGGAGTGGAGAGGTTTGAGTGTCTGGTGACAGCTGAATCTCAAGAGAAGTGATGCTTTCTGGCACTCAAGGACTGTAATCTTTATTTTCCTTTTACCTGAAGATACATATGAAGACAGGATGTAAAAATGAGCCAATAAGAAAAAACAATCAACCAATCAAACAATAGAAAAAAATGAGACAAATACATAAAATATAAAACAGTGAAAATAAGACAACATAGGAAAAAACTTAGAAACCTGCTCAGTGTCATTTTACATGGATGTATGGATGGACAGATACATAAATAGATTGCACCCACCCCACCATCTCATCATCTGATCATTTTGACAAGGGGCACAATTTACAGGGGGATGTATCACACTGAATGCACACCATTTTTTCCTAGCCTTATTACATAACCTTTAAAAGAATTCATTTCACAGACAAGAGGCAGAGGCTGTTTGGGATGCTGCTAGCCCCTTGAATCCACTTTTGGATGCATGTGAACAAAACTGTCCAAAAGCATGAGCCATTGCTTAGTTGCTAAGTCCCAGATCCAGAGAAAGCCCCTGGGGATTCAGAGAAATACTAGGAGGAGTATCTGGCTATTACAAGATTCATTATAAAGGAACAACGTGAAGAGAGAAATAAAAATGTGCAGCTTTTCTTTCTCTATTTTATCCTTTCTTGTTATTGAGCTTTGAAAGACATGAGCCCAGGCCAGTGCACTGCCAGTAGTTAAGCAGAGTTTCCAGGCATCCCAGCTAAATGCCATGAGCCACATCAGGATGCATGCATCAGAAGAAGATATATGCTACTCATTCTACAAAAGAGCAGTCAAATCCCTTAATATCTATCTATTCCTCCTGGTTTCCATGAGCAACACTAGTGTGTGTACCACATCTGGCAAATACTTGGCAGCTCTCTTCTGCTCCTGCACGGAAGGGTTTGGCACAGGTTCCACATTTTCTGGGAGTTAGGGAGGTACATTTTACGCATAGAGTTTTTCAGCCTTCTTCTGCAGTATTTATCTTATGAGAAGCCTGGTTACTTTCATGATGCCTTCTAAAATTAATGTTTTGGAGAGAGAAGAGCTGTCCTCTGTTAATAATGTCCTTGGTAATTAAACACAGATGTTTCACTGGATGTAGAGTGACAGCTTCAAAATATCACCTGAAGATACAATTTCAGCAGGTCCAGACGCTGCTCCTCTGCCCAGTTTCTGTTTAATATCCATTCACAAAGGAAATGCATAGTCATAGTCTTAGCAACAGAATTCAATAAATGCTTCAGGTGGAGGCAATAGCAATAAATCAGACAAACATCACAGAATGCCATGGCTTGTATATGAAATAGTACTAAAAATAATATTGAAAATAACTAGCTTTAAATGCAAAATCACCTCTTGCCTGGTGGACAAAGACATTTACCACAGCATAAATAAAAATAAAGGTTTCCTTGATCAGACTGAATAGTATCTGATATCAAATAGTAGCTCACAAGAACAAGCATAGCAAAATCTGACCAGTGTGTGTATATATATATATATGTGTGTGTGTGTGTGTGTGTGTGTGTGTGCAGGTTCACTGTGTCAGCTGTCATAAGCACCCCTGTGCTATATGAGGAGCTGCATGCTGAGTTCCAGAGAATATGGCAAAATCCTATGATAGAAAAAAAAGGAAATTTAGCCACCTCCTATTTTCCTAGACATTAATACTGTAAGTAAGAAGACAACATGGTTTTGGCTACCATTGGGAAAGGAAATTATCGCTGGGGTTTTTATCAAATCCTGTTTTGGAATAAAGAACTAGAAACTTTGCATTGCCAGATAGACATTATACCTAATGTTTCATTTTACACATTACCTTTTGATGCTGCTTTTACAGGGCAAAAGAGTTACAAACCTGAGATCACAGAGAATGAAAGCTTGGCTTTCTCCTGAGAGAGGAATTACACCAAGGTCGTTTGTGGTTATTACACTCCCTAAATATCACTTTGCTGCCATGATTAATTTACAGTGACACCAGGTCACCAACTGAAGGTCGCCAATTCACAAGTAATCATGGGGTAACAGAGTCATCCATTTGGCGTTCTGGAAGGGTGCACTTGGCTCGTTGCTGATCCTGTATGAAGAACGGTTTTAATCAGGTCACATCACGTAGAAACCAAGTTCTGTGGAAGTGGAAAAATATTTATTAGATGGATGAATCTCTTTTTTTGAAAAATCCATATTAAAAATAATAATACTAGCCACTTCAGACAAAGTGCCTTTTAGAGAGATGCCCAGCAAGATTTCTCCATCATATTTGTATTCACAAAAGAACGTTAACATAATTTTATGTTTAAAAAATTAATGTCTTCTGCCAGATGTACAGAGACAGATTTCCGAAAGCTATTTAGGATCTAAAAAACAACATTAAGATCAAACTTCGAAAATTTACCTCCCTCCCTACATGCAGTTAAATTCTTAACAACAGCTGATAACATCTTCACTACTAGGTATTCTCCAGAAATTAAGAAATTTTCCCAAGAATGATGGAAATCAGGCTTTAGGACTTAAACCAAGTCCAAGCTATTAGTCCTCGAGTATATGACTTTTACTGAAGTGAGAACAGCAACCAAATCTGGAACCCTCCAAGGTTCAGGAGAAGAACATTGAATTGCTCCAACCAACTCAGCCAGCTCATTTCAACCAAAGCATCCTGAGAAATTGTGGTCATGCACTATCATCCTGGTGCTCATGCTCACCTGGGCTGTAGACTTATTAATATGCCTTAGCTCTGAAAAGCTGTAATCCATGGAATGGATGAGACCTGCATTCCTTTCCACAAGGAACCTATCACTCCTCCAAAAAGAAAAAGAAACAGAATTATATATAAACAGAAAAAAAAATAAACAGGAAAACTGAGAGAAAGGTAAGGAATAAAAGGAAAAATGAACACTATCATTTTCAATAGCTAGCTCAAAACTACAAGGTATGTCACCAAAACAAACCCAGGATAGATTCTCAGCTGTCCTGTCTCTTCTTCTCCTGCCACACATATGAGAGTGTCTACTTCTGTGGCAGAGAGCTTTTAATTCCTGGTGAAATTCAGGTAGGAAGAAAGACTCACCAGATCAGTGTTTTCCCCGAGAAAGTTGCTCACTGCTGTCCAGCAAAGCTTGCAGTGACAATGAGCTGAATGTCCTTTAGCTGGAGGTAGGCACAGATAACCATTTAGCACCACTAGTGAAAGCATGAATAAACCACTTCTCAGTAAGCGTGAAAACTGACTGTTCTTAATTGATGGCTCTAGTTTATTTTTATATCTTCCAACAAACTGGCAGATGAACCATTTTCTCCCTTTCCTTGTGTCTCCTCAAGCTTTTCTCCAAGATGCAGGGAAAAATCCAAACTGAAAATATCCTATGGGGATTACCTCCTGAGCAAACAGAATCAGATGAGGTGAACTAGTTAGCCAAACAAGCCAATTTTCCACTGCACTTATCTTTCTGGACCAGATGTGACTGGCTAAACCAGCCCAGCCTGAGTAAGACTGTGCTGTATTTTGTACTCTATTGCCTACAATTCTGTGCATCTGGAATAACTCCAGTACTGCCTAGGTGGCATGCCCCAGTTGTACTGCAAGCAGCTGCTGTGGCAGCAAAATATAGAGAATGTTGTCCTTTAAGACAGGTTCTTTTAAAAATCAGAAGTTTGTTGGGGTTTGGGGGGGGGGTGTGTTTTTTTGGTGTAGGGGGGTGTCATTTCTACAGGCTTTACATAAATGACCTGAAAGATTCATCAATCATTTTTAGACTTGAAAAGGAAGCAGACACCCTGGAACATTAACGAGTTATTAAAAAAAACTGGCAGGGTGGGGAAGCGAAGAGAAGTGGTTTTAAATAGGCTTTGTGGTACTTGGTTATGATGTGCCAAAAAACATCTTCGCTATGTCTGCTGAGACAAGCAAGAACTGTGGAAAGGCTAAGAGGAACAGAAAGCATTAATATTTTAGAAAACAACATAAATTACACTAAAATCCTGACATAGCTGAGCAAGGAGCAAACAGCAGAAAACAAACAGTATTGTTCAGCTTCTCTCTACTCAGGGCTAAGAAAGCTTGCTTCTTCTTTTCTTTTTTTTTTCTTTTTTTGCTAGAAGGATGCAAAGAACAGACACTGATTCAGGTTGGCACTTCTCTTCTTTTCCTTTATAATGGGCATACAGTTCTTGTAATGGCCAGACCTACAAAGAGATCATTAACAAGAGCAGAAGCAGCAGCAAAGCTTAAAATTCACAAGGGTGTCTCCACTTACGGAACTGCAGCAAAAGCAGCTGTGTTCAACAACTTTGCCCAGCCAGCAACAAATCTTCTGTCAAATCATGCTCCCAAGACGTGGCTTCCTATTCAGTGTGACTTAACCCTACCCCACACACATCAAAATGCTTTTGTCAGAACATGTGTCAGGCTGCCTCTCCGAGGCTGTCATTCACAAAACACCTTGGGCTGCGTGTTCCCGTATCTGCATCAGTCCTTTAGAGAAAGGAAAACTATTCAAAGATATTTCACTCCATATAGACTTTTCTGATTTTTTTTTCCCCCCAAAGAAGCAGGTGAACTAGTTCAGTAATGAGGGCAGAATCCAGCTACACGTTCAGACATGTAAATTCATGTACTTAAATATGGGGTGAGACAATAAGGACTGTGTTGCCCGAGCAGTTGTAGTATCATTGGAGACTCTCTGGGGCATCTGGGATGAGTATGATACAGGACACTGCCTCCCCTCTGGACCAGAGCCTGGGCTATAACTGCTTGAGCATTTTTAAAAGCACCAATGTTAAGGTGCCTGTTAAGAGCCCCAATATCCTGTCGGTCTACTCAAAGAGGCAGTTTTCCACTGCCTGAACACACTTACCTACTGCTATGTAAGATGGTCAAAGTACTCAAGACACCTTCGTGGAACTGGCAAATTAGACCCTGCACCTACGGAATATTCAAACCCTACTGGAGTGGCAGCATGACACCAAACAGCCCACATCCCAGTGGCTAAAGTGGCATTCAAGACTCAATTCAGCTGTCTAAAGAAAGACACACACTATAACTGTAGATGCCCCAGATGTCCAGGACCTCCCCCTCAAGCCTGCAGATATGATCCAGAAAGAGCTTTCAGAGCTCACCTTTCAGAGCTAGTGACAAGAAGAGGAGGAATAACTAAGAGCATTCAAATGGCACCAGCTGTCTATGTTTATGCAAGTAAATCCCAGCAGATGAAATATAATGAACCAGTCATTTGGTCAAAGGCACATGGGACTCTAACAGCTGTCCCTGCTCCACTGATGAATAAACTCCTGACTAGCTGTGACTGGATCTGGTGGTGACTAGATCTGGTGAGAGTGGGACTCTGATTATATGCAGACACTTGCATTTGAACATACTTGATTTGGTATGTGTATAAACCTAAAGATGAATTTTCAGCCTTTCTAATTCTTTTGCTCTTATGTCCTAAATGCCGAGGGAATTTAAGTATCTGACTAACTGTTAGGCAGTAGTAAAGCCATGGATTTGTTGTGACCTGCATCAAGTACATGTCACTTATACACTAAGTGAGGTACACTTGCCAGGAATGCTTTGGGGATCACCAGATCCTGGGCAGATAGAGCAGGGTGTGTGACAATTTGACAAAATCACTTTCTGTAACTGAGTGGGCTGGCCCATTTAAAGTTAGATAGTCCTGAGAAGGACATCAGATGTACACTAGTCACAGTGCAAAATACGAAACTTCATGAAATGCACCCACCAGAGCACTCTCTAATTGCTTTAAGTCCGTACATTCTTCTTTTATTATTGATGATAAGACAAAATGAAATCAAACAGAAATCAGTCAAAGGAAGCCTGTGAGCTGCCCTTCAGAGCTATCCTTAGCTTCTCATGGATAGCTTGCAATAAAGAGCAGCAAACCCTTCATAAACAAGGAAAGCAATCCACATGAATGTTTAGCAATTTCAGATCACTTCTAGGTGCTAACAGCTATAGTCGTTGTCATGGGCAGGATACTGGGCAAGACAGTCATCCTCTCTGAGCCAGTAGTTCAATTCTTACATTCTTGCCTTTTTTAATCAACTGCACCTTGAAATCACTGATTTACTACTAGGCTGAGTAATTTATCTACAGCAGCCCTTTCATTTGTAGAGACGTGTGACAGATGGAGATGCTGTTCCTTTGCAGTCCAGAGCATCCCTGCCTGCCAAGGTCTCCATCCTACTGCCTCTAGGCAGCTCTGCAGAATTATTTCCTATTCTGTCTTTAGTGATTCATAACACCATGGTCTGCAGTCTTCCAGACTGGGGGAGGTAGCTCTGTGTTCTCACCATAGTAAATCTGACCGCAGGAGTCTGGATGGGATCCCCACAGCAATGTTGTTTCTCATCATGGTACTAGTGAAACAACGGGACATGCAGCTTCAGGCTGGGTATTTTGGCAATCATGTTTGGTTCTTAGATGTTCACACGCCCCCAGGATTATTCTCATGTAAGCCTTCAAAGGACACTGCTGGCAAATGAGTCTCATCTTGCTAAGCGACGACCTATTACGCTGAGACTAAGCCCTTCCTTGGTGCAGTAAAGCATCTGTTGTCTTGTGAACCTCCAGAAGCAATGCAAAGCTTATTTTCCCTTCACCATGGCTTCAACAGAGAAAGTCCTTTCTTCTCCCTTACTTTCACATTTATTTTTCAGATATATTTATTTTTCCAAACCAGTATGAACCATGCTGTCATCAATGCCAGACTTCAGTGGTGATAGAGAATTGGGCACACACAAGTGAGAGTAATGTGAAATACTCTCAAACTCTATTTGGTACCAGGCATCATGAAAGTTTGTCATTAGTAGGCTAGACTGTGTTGTCATTACTTATTGTCTGAGCACATATGCACACGAGGAGTCCTACAAACATCAGTAGGACAGCCTGGTATGCAAACTAATTACAAAATAGATCATATCCTTATAAAGAGCATAAACAAAGGGTAGATCTGCCCCATATCCCTTGCAGCCTGAATATGAGACAAAGACAGTAGGTAAAGACAGACGAGAGAACAGGGAAGCTGTGATACACTATTTTCTCAGGGTACCAGCACACAGAAATTATGTCAACCCTTTTTCAGCCTGGCAGCTGTAGAATGCACAGATAATTTTTAACAGAGATTCGAAGCACGGAAAAATGTAGCTTTGCAAATGCCTATAAAGAGAGCTTCCTGAGGACAAAGAGCAGCAGGAGACAAAGTGTGCATCTTTAACAAAGGGTAATGGAGATTTTTACTGTAGGTTGATTCAAGGCATGGGCTGCTTTTTGTAGGGGAAAGATGTGCAAAAGCCCACTTGCTGTCTGTGAGCAGCCTAAGAGTGCATTACTCAAGGTCAGAGAAAGGAATGCTGAAGTAATCAAGAAATTATAAGGTAAGAGCCTGAATAAAAGATTCAGATTTGTGGATGGATAGGGAACGCCATACCTTAAATGCTATGCGCAAAGTACACGAGACATGCAAGCACAGCCTGGTTTAAAGGAATAAGGACCAAATCAAAGAGAATACAGGAGTTTGCTAAAATTATAATGCTTTTTATGGGCGTGGATGTCATATAGGCTGGAGACGTTGTTCATGGTGGTCTAAAAAAGGGATGCAAGGAAGAATTGGAGAGGAAAATTAGGTGGTCTTTTAAACTAGGAAAGCCGTAACGCCTCAAGATAGGCTTCTAAACTGTCTCAGAACAACAAATATGCTATATACAACAAAGGACTTCATATTTTTTAAGCAGAAAGAAATAAAAACAGCAGAATGCACTGTTAGATGCTTAATTTAGTGTGCAACCATTCATGTCAGCAGAGGATATGAATGTGTGGTGACTTACTGCTGACTTGCAAACCTTTTCCATAGTTCACAGTCATTGCTCTTGCTGGGGTGTATATGGAGAGTGAGGAGGCTGAAAAATTTAAATCCTTTCTGCTCCCCATGCAGCTGAGCTACTAAACAGATCCTTTGGAGTCAGTAAAATTAAAAACGATATTTTTTAAACAGTTTTAATGTATCTGTTTAAGAACTGCACATTGAATTTTTTAGCAGATCATTTACTGTACAGTGTTTTATTTCCGAAACTACTGCATCTCAAACCAATCTGTCATTCTGCTATATAGATACTTGCCTGAGATTATGAACGATGGCTTGACCAACCAGATCAACAATCCAGAAGTAGATGTGGACATCACAAGGCCAGACACCTTCATTCGACAACAAATCATGGCGTTACGTGTCATGACTAACAAACTGAAGAACGCATATAATGGGAATGATGTCAACTTCCAGGATACAAGTAAGAAACCATTAACTGTCATTACATAACTCTAATTTTGGAAACATTTATAAATTGGCTCTGTTGCAATGACCTTCTGTGGTCTTTGTGCTCTGCGCTGCTGACAACATAAAAAGTCTTTTTCTGTTCCATGAAATTCCAGTTATATTATTGTTTCTTTTGGTTCTCTTCCTTATCTTCATGTTTAATGCATCAAGACACTGAGGGCTTACCATAATGCCAGCAGTCTGATCCTTTTTCAGAAGAGCATTTAATCATCTAATTAAGTCACAGTGGGTTTCATTTGGAAGCTTTACTGAATGAAATTTAGCACCACCAACACTTCCTCATTCCCAGTGTGTTCGTCCCCACTGGGGTGCCAAGTGGGAGGGAGAAAAGGGATGAAAGCTGTAACCTACAGCACTCACGTTGTTTCCCTCACTCCTTTGTGCCAGGTGACGAAACCAGTGGCTCGGGCAGCGGAAGCGGCTGCACAGACGACATCTGTCCCACCGAGTTTGATTTCGTCACCACCGAAGCACCGCCTGTCGACTCGGACAGGAGGGAGGTGGAGGCTTCAGCCACACAGCCTGGCTGGTCACTGCAGACATTGCTCGTCATCTTTCTCAGTCTCGTACTGCAGAGACAGTGGAGATAATCCTGGATCTTGGTGGACAAACTGTGTTTTAGCTACAGAAACAGCCAACTTTCTTCTTTTCTTATACTCTTGGACAATGGACCATGCCACAAACACTTGCAGTTTTCTACAAGACAGCAGTACTGCAACCTGCTTCCCATTTTAGTTTTCCCAAAGAGTACCAGGTGCCAGACTGAACTGCTTCCTGCTTTTTTCAGATATCTCTGAAGATGATATCCACTCTTGAGAGAATTCTTTCTCAATCCTTTATTATAGGAGACTTTCTGAGCTTCATTTCCTTTTATGCTGCAAAAGGGAAAAAGGATCTTACAGTATGTGTTTTTCCCCAGTGAGAAAAAAAAGGGGGGAAGAAACCAAGAAAGTTTTCTTTCTGAATCAAGCCTGACTCAAGGCTGCTGCATTTCAACAGAATATCAACAAAACACAAAAAAAGACAAGAAAGGAACACAAAAAATGCAACCGTTCTTCACTGACATCCAGGTTTCCTTTAGGAACTTCTGTAGGATGATTCAGGTCATCAGAATGATCACTGTTATAGGGAGGAAGGCTGGATTTTTTTTCTCCAACACTAAAAAAGTATGTCTCAGCAGTGAATGTCTTGCACTCCATCTGCCAACCACATCAGATTGGTATGAAGGTAGAGAAGCTGAAAAATAAGTTTATCTTTTAGTATGGTAGTAGCTCCACTAGCTTCAGAATGTCATGTTACAGTTGCTTAGGATTTAAATCTTAATGCCCAGTAAAAATATGAGTAGTAGCATGGTTTCACCTAGTTTCTTTTAGGATTTATCCATGTTATACAATTGTCACAGTTTTCCACTTAGCTCACCACCGTGAGCTCACCAGCCATGATGGTAATGTTAAACAACGCTCTTGACCCCTCACGGGTTCAGACAGAAAATAATCTCTTGTTGATGTAATCTTTTTCCTTTCGTTACTGTTCTGACATGGATTAGAACTTTCTGCTACTATGTCCATTACCCTACCAAGACAGCAATTCTCTAATAGACTAACAGCAACCGGATCAATAGTGTGTTTCACACCTAACTACATCTTTCATATCAATTAATTTCAGTGTCACAAGGATTTCTTCTACAAAATTTCAGATCAAATATATAGTACTGACATGGAGATTTCTTTCACTTTTTTAGTCTTAGTATGATCATCTATTTTTATATATATATATATATATATAAATCACAGATTTTAACTTCTTAATTACAAGCTCAGGGTTGACACTTCTTTATAAGAAAAAAAAAATGTTTGGTCAACCAACTCTTCTTTTTTTTGCTGCTCTGAAAGGTAACCCTTTAATGACTGGTGAGCATGAAAATCAAAGAAGAGAATTTTTTACATATCCAGTTGTCCATTTCTTAACAAGTTTGCAGGTTGGTGGAGAAATCCTCTCTCATATGTGTGTATTTGGTGGAGGTGGGGGGGCATGTGAGTTTGTATGATAGGCCTAGAGAAGGACATGGATGTTTATTGTGATGGTAATTGTACTCTCAGATTCTTCAAGGATACATTGCTTTAATAATCATTGTCTAAATGGTTATGGTCTGGGATAGAGTTTCCCTAATTTGCATCTGGTCATAAAACCCAAGATGGAAGCTGTTTAAATCCTGGACAAATGTGTGTCAACAATTAGACATCAAAATCTTCCTTCTTCTATCAACCACAGACAAAGGATTTTTGGGGCAATTCTGCGTGGTGTTGAAATGATTTGCCAGAAATTTATTTCCTGATTATTACGCTGACTTTGGAAGTGGTAGACACAAATTGTGGTATCACTGTAAGGCCAGCCAACCACATTACAATTTAACAGCGGAGCAGGTAGATCGTATCTATTGCAATTGCTTTTTCTTGTCAAATTGTAATTAGCTATCGATTTAGGCATGAAATTAAAATAGAAAACACACAGCACATTAGAATAAAGTATACTTAAGCACTTTTACCAAAAAGTATTTACAATCTATTTATATAGTATGTCTAATAACAAAAAGCATATGTTTTGAGCCACTTGTATTCCATTCCTTTTTTCCCCCATTTGTTTACTTTGAAATACAATGAAAGATAGCATCATAGAATCATAGAATCATGAAATGGCTTGGTTTGGAAGAGACCTTAAAGATCATCTAGTTCCAAGCCCCCTGCCATGGGCAGGAATGCCATTCACTAGATAAAGTTGCTCAGGGCCCTGTCCAGCCTGGCCCTGACAGGTGGTCTATTCTTCTGGGCCCTGATTAGTGTGTCATTGTCTAAGTGTACAGATCACACGGGTCTTACATGGCCATAGCAATGCTTCCCACTTCTCCAAAAGTTCTTCATGGAGGAAGTCTTGTGATTCAGCATTTACTGTCTCCAGGAAATTTAAGCCAATTCTCACAGTCCTTTTCTTTTGCCCTGGTACAGCAGGTACCAAGCAGAAGGTCTTTGCTTATAATTTTTTTCCTCAACTTGCAGCTTTCTACAAGGAGAACCCTTTAAAAATCTCCCCTGATCCATCTCTTTCTACCCATCTCCACATCCTCTCTACATCCACAGCAATTTTGTTTCAGGAGAAGTTGAGTTTGATTTTGATTTCTCCGGTTATGTGTTTTTTCGGTGGTAACTGATTCTGTTTCCATCCAATTACTCTGGATCTGAAAGCTTATTGACAGGCTACAATGTCTGAGCCCTCTGATGCAAGTCCTCTGTTGTACTTGCTCCACACTGCTAGTGAAGGAGATGAGGGACTCATCAGGTTTTTGTGTTGGCCTCAGCCTACATGTAGGTGATCTGATGACTGTTTTCAGCTGGTGCAGCCAAGGTGTGTGTACAGGGTGCTCTCATCTATTTGCAGACCTCCATGGACTTTTGGACAAGGAGTAAGAGGGATCCCTAAGAAGTAGGGGTTCACTGAAGGTGCTCCTCGCTGGAGGAGCTTGCCCTGCTCTTCTTGGACTGGATCTTATAAACTGCCACTCAAACAACACACCAGCCTAATCTTTGCCAAAATGTAATTCTTGAGGGAGTTCTGCCAGAAATTTATGTCTTCCACATTATTATTTCTCCTCTTATTTTCCTACTATGCATGGTGATATTTTGTCAGGAGACAGAGATGCCTTTGTGTGAAGTACTGTGCATACATTTCTTTAATAGTCCCTAAAGGCTGAATACACTCTTCATACATTGCATTTTCCTGAGATTGAGAAAGCTATTAAATCTACAGAGAAAATGAAATTGGGAATGAAGGAGAGAAAAGAAAAAGCATTCATGTTCATAAATGTGAGAATCTACATAATTTCCAATGATTCTATTTGCACATTCTTGCATCCAATACCTCTTCTTCTAAGGTAATTTTTTGGTGTGCCACAATTTAAATATTTCTCTTCTGTTAGCAGCCGATAAAGTAAGGAATTATAAAGAAGACAATTACCTGTTCAAGAAAAAGGAGCTAAGTCCTAAGGAAAAGTCCTTTGATTGTGTAAACCCTCTATGCTGCGCAAACTAGAAGTTCTTCACATGTAATGTTCTTTTAAAGTGAAGACTAATAAAAAATTAGACGCAATTAATTACATAACCATTGCTGTAGACCCCTATGAGGTTTATCTTTTCAATATTAGCTGAATTACTTTTGCATCATCCCCAAATTTTTCATGTTCATTGTACTACAGATTTTTCTACTGATGACTAAGTACCTAGTACTGTAAATGCAGTGCAGACTACCTGGACTCTGGCCAAACTTAGGCATTTCAAAAAAAGACAATCAGAAAACATTGAAAAAAGAGGATAGAGATTTCCTGCAAAAGAGAAAGATGAAAGGAACCTGTGCCTCGGTGTTCTGGTAAGGGTTGATCTATCCCAGTTTCCTAAGAGCCATCACAGACCTCTGTCCGTAGAAAGCTCCCAAAATCTGAGTCTCAGATGCGCAAATTATCCCAGTTCTGTGGGATTTTTAGGAAGGATGATTCCCACAAATGTGTGAACCAGTTTGAGCTGCTTCCATGCAAAATGGCTTTACCGTGCACGTGACTGAGCACTGGCACAGATTGGCCAGAGGGGTTGTGGAGTCTCCCTCACTGGAGATATTCAAGAACCATCTGGACACAATCCTGTGCCATGTGCTGTAGGATGACCCTGCTTGTGAAGGGAGGTTGGACCAGATGACCCACTGTGGTCCCTTCCAGCCTGATCCGTTCTGTGATTCTGTGATTCTGTGAGCTGTAGCTGTTCTTGGGAGGTGGACTCTGTGTGCAGTGTCTCAGCAGGCAGCAGTTGCCTTCAGTTTACTAACTGACTCTGAATCATTATCAAATGTAACTATACTTATTCACTGAAGCTTTTATTACTTCAACATAAAAAATAAATTACAGCACTGATGCAAGTTGTGTTTTTTGTTTTTAATTTGCTCCCAAAGATAACCCATTAAAACTGAATACAGAAAATTTTAGAATTATTACGCAGGTTTCTATAGATTTCATTATTATATTAAGAAGAAATCCACATTTCAAAGACCACAAAACTATGCTAACTATATTAACCCACAAATGTTCAAACCTGCTAGAGGAGAATGGATAGAGTTAACAACAGTGGAATGTTACATAAAATTGAAAAAAGCCATAATTTTAAAGGGAAATTCAGCAGTCAAAGGCTAAGTCTTAGTGTCAGTACTGAGATTATGTTGTCAAAACATAATAGACTCAGCAATGCCTACTTTCAAGAAAAATAGGGCAGGTGATGCACTAAACATGGCAATGTTTTCATTATAACTACTCAGAAGGACTGTGAGGATCATATTAACATGTAATTATGACCCTTTTTTGATAATGTAATGATAAAGACCAGAGTACCATGGTAACAGGGTATGTGAAAGATAAATGTTATGATAGTAACAATTTTCTCATCTGTTAAACAGTATAGGAGACATAATGGAGAATGAAGAACTTTGATTTTTAAAATAAAATTCTTGCATCAGACGGGAGTGATGGTCTCAAAATAATTTAGTCAGAATATTTTCCAACAGTCTCTCCTATTCAAATCTGCTGACCAGTACAACCAACCAATCATTTGAGGGTAATTTGCCAACATAACATGAAGCGTTCACTTACAGTTCCTACTTACTTTTTCTACTAAACTGAGTGTATAGTTTATGATTCTGATTGTGCATCGTATGAGGTTGTAAACAGACTTGTGCATTGCACCTCTGTGAAATCCTGGTGCTATGACAAAGCAAATGAGAGCTTTGTCATTGACAAGGATTATGGCTATAATCAGAGAGAAAAAGTCCCTTTTTTTCTGGAAGCTGTTCCTATATGGTTTGTTTCTGACTCTTAGTAAAACAACAACACTATCCATAAAAGAAGTGTTGTTAGCATCATCACCTGCAAGTTTTCAACCTTTTCTCTGAAGCAGTTGCAGTCTTTCTGCCTGGCTTCCCCACAGCCGAGGTCTCTGGACTGTCCAGGAGTTCAAGAAAGGCATATATGTTTGTCCACAGCTTAAAGTCTACACAGTTAAATCATTTCAAGAAAATGGGTCCGTATTTCAGTCAGCTCTTATTTCACCTTTATATTTAGTTATGTAGCATTGATAATTAACAGTGTAACACACATGAAAGGCTTTTGTTTCACATTGATTAAAAAAAACCCTTCTTCCTTTTCCTCCTTTATTCTGGCACTAGGAAATCTGTGAGGCTTAATACTTAAAGCAGTTGGCAGCATCTGGTGTGTAGTTTGTTTATTAAACTCAGAACAGCTGCATTACTAAGAGGAGTTGTCTTTTTCTTGAGAGGGAATAGGGAAAGAGTGTGTCCATTTATCATTAGCAAAAAAGATGTACAGAATGTCGCCTATTTATCTTAGATATAGTGGAGGTCCATCTGTCAGCATTTTTGAAGATGTTTTAAAGCCAAATTTCCAGGGAAGACAAATCTACTCCCACTAAAACATAAATCAGTATGATTTTCTTCCATGAAAATAATACAGAATCTGTGGCTTTCAGTTCCAAGCATTGGGGAAGTTGGAAAGAAATTTGATTTCTCCAAAGTGGGAAGCTAGCCATTTAGACAGCTCTCCTTCTCTCATTTCCTGGAGCTCTTTTGTAGCTCTCCAGGGCTCTCCCAAGCCCCCACACAGATTGTCTGAAGCAAGGAGCCTCCTCAGTAAGGAAGTTGTCCCTGCCGACAATGGAGTTTGTTTTTTCCAAGATGGATAGAAAGACAGCTGAGGAATGAGTCAGGGCAGAGTGACTTCACAGTGAGACCCAACAGATATATATGACTGTGGGGGATTAACAATAAAATCAGGTGAGGGACAGCTGGTGCTCCTCACATCTGTCCAGCTCTTCTTTTCAACCTACTGCCTGCGAATTTGCAGTGTAGTCTGATTATAACCATCTACTCACGGACGTAGCAAAGGCACAACTATTGCTTTGCAATTCAGCAGGGTTTTCATAGTCTGCTGCAAAGTTTCTCTCTCTCTTCTCATTTTCCTGATAGACTGTCTAATTCTGAATCTTTCAGAGTCTGAGGAAGAGCTTACTACCTAAAACAGATTTCTGTGGGTCAATAGTCCATTTTTTGTTTTAAAAAAGTGTTATTTAGGCACAAAAGTTGTTCACATGTCTCATGAAAATTACTCAATTTCACTATGTATCTAGTGAGTTTTCTTCTCCAGCCTGAAAATGACACTCACAAGAGGCTTTGGAGAAAGCCCAAACTCCATTAACCCTCTAAGTTTCTTAGAAGTCTCCCATGTTCCACTAAATACCCCAAACACCAGGTTACAGGTAGACAGTGCTCCTTCTCATCCCTCCTCTCCTCACTCCTCACCTCAAACTATCACCCTGGGCTTGAAAATCTTCCAAAGTAAGTATTTCATCAAAGCTAGTACATTGAAAATAAAGAAACAATCTTTTTTTACCATATCTGTGTTTCCTGATAATAAATAATTCTAATTAATGCTTCCTGTGTGCCATATGTCCTATCTGTCTTTGAGTCACCAGTGTTGCTATGACAATTTTCTTCTCCAGGCTGAACTGTCTTTTCGGTCATTTTTAGCTCACTGGATTTTCTATCTCCCTTCACCAGATTTCTGTGCCTTTGGTAGAAACTAAAGCTTCTATTTTCAGACAGAGGATGTAGCAAAAGGGAGATTTGGTTCACTTATTTGGGAGGTTTCTATCGGGCTTTATCAAACCCCACCTTTTACTTTTATTCTCTATTCTAAACATGCTTGTGTGGGTGTATGTTCTTGTTTATCTGACATATATCCTGCTGATTCTTTTCAATCTATAATTAGAGCTTACAGACTATGTTTTGGGTTATTCATTCAGTTGTGGCAAAGTTCTACTTCTTTCTTATAATTACAGCCTGCAATTTCTGTTTTGTTATTGTCTGCTGTGCTGATGAGCCAGCAAGGCCAATGGCAAAGAACTTGTGGATTTTCGATAGCAACTGAATGGGCAACAACTTCTGGAAACAATTCATATTGCTTCTGTAATTGATTATTTTGAGGTCTGCTGTTGGGTATTTTTTATTTTATTTTATTTTATTTAAACATTGTGGGCTTCATTTCATTTACTTTACACGTGGGCTACGTGTATATTACGTTGTACGCGTGTAATGTAATTACAGATTAACTGTTTCAGTCTTTGGATCACACAGAAGATTTTTACGTAGTTGGTTGATCTCAGGTTTGCTTTTTTTAAGAGCTACAGAGTGATGATCAATCTCAAAAATTTGCCCAAAAAGTAGTCAGAGGACTTCAGATTTCAGTTTCATGCTATTAGTTGAGTTTGAGGCTCCAAGAATATTTTGTAAATAATTTGTGAATATGTGAATGTACTTGAGGGGAAAGAAAAGAGTATTTGCATCTCTGAAATATTCTGAAGCTTCTTTTCAACTTCTGCCTAATCTGAACACAAATCTGCAAATGAAGAATTCACATTCAGATGTTCAGGGATGTCAAACCGAATCAATTGATGGACATTCATAGACAGACTCCCCCCCAGGTTACATATTTTTTTGATGAGCAACATCATTTAATTTCCACTAGCAATTTTGTTACTTTTATCAAATTCAAAGAAAGGGTGTTGTTTAAGTAGGTCAGATTTCTTGGTTTGGGTATCAGTTGACATTTATACATGTTTGTTAAACTTTTATGACTCCAGACATATGAACATTGCTTGAAAGCATGCAAATGGTTAGCTCTGGTTTTTATGCTGTATTTCTAGATTAGTATTTAACATAGCCAAATGTGAATTTATAGGGATGATATTTGAATGCAAATCAAGTTTAGAATAAAATTAGTTTTAGACAGAAGTGGGGTTGGGTTAAAAAAATATTACTAAACATTAAACATGCTTTTCTGCTGATCTGTTTCTAACGTTTCAGCTTAATCTGGCACAACAAAACCACAAAACTAGTTTATAGCTCATACCTGAAACTAAATGGTAGTTTCAAATTTGGGAGATTCCAATCAAAATGAAAGGTAGAGAAAAATTTCAATTTCTCCCATATCCAAGCACTACTTACAAAGATAGAATATTTAGCAGCATATGGCAGTGTGTGTGTATATATATAGCAGTATATCAAGGCAGAGTTGGAACTTTTAAGGGAAAGATTCTTTATGGCTTTGTAACTTCAGAGAAGTATTGTAGCACAGAAATAGACAGAAATAGAACAATATACACAATTGTTTTGATACATTTGTGAAATAGATTTCACAGAACCTGATATTTTTTGTGCAAAATGCCTTAAATCACTTTATGTAGGGCTAATGCAATTGAATTTATTTCTGTATATAGCCTTTTATAGTAAATACTTCGGATGCAACGCTAGACTTTTCTTTCCACTGCAATCATATACAGCCTTGTGATCACTAACTATAACAGAGAGACGATGAAAGCTCTGCTTTATTAGCTGTGAATGCACTTTCAGTCCACTTGTAGACTGAGAGCTTGGAAGCAAGAAGTGGTGCTCCAAGAGCACCAAGACCTTCCTGATGGGCAATACCTACATTCTCTTAGTCCTTTACAACTGACTTTTTCCTCTCATGCCATCTGTCTTCATGAAAATCAGGTGTGACGTAGGGCCTTGGATCATCCCACCAAGCACTTCAGGGAGCACACTGTCTTGTAGATCTCTACAGCTAGTCAGAAGAGATGGGTACCTCCATCAAGGCTTACCTCCCTTCCCAGCACAGGCTGCCTGGGATGACAAGGTTTGCCATGTAGAAATCTCACTTAAGTGCCTGGAGGTAGATGCCACTAGTGAGACGAGGGGTCCAAACTTCACCCAGACTCTCTCCCGTGCTTCTTTTTGTTGGCCCAGTGGTGCTTCTTCTTCACGCCAGGGCTGGAGTGAGGAACCTGGAGAGGAATTCCACCTGGAGAAGTCCCAGTACAGTGACTTTGTTTCTGGGCCAAACCAACCCTGGTGTAACCAGATGTACAACCAACGTGCATTCGTTGTTCTGAATGCTGCTTGATGCTGTTATGTTTGTATTCTTACTTATAAGACATTGGAACAGGTCAAATATCCTAGTTTCAAACAGGAAAGGGGACTGCCTTCAATGCACATATGCACAAGGGATGCAGCTCAAACAGGTCTTTTCTGAAATCCCAGGTGTCTTTCCAAGGCTGGTAAAAGCAGTGCACAGGGCTAAAGCCAGCTCAGACAGTTAGCGAGGATTATGATGCACATGGCCAAAGGACAGAAAGCAAATTAATGCAGTGCCTCAAAGAGTACAGAACTGCGATAAAGATACCCTTTAGGTTTAATCATTAATGCACTTAGTTGTTTGTCAGTCTCAACCCCTACTGCATCAGCAAAAGGAAAGTACACATCTAAGAGGGCGGTAGAGAAAGCAAGGTTAATACCTACAGGTTAATGCTGACAAACCACTAACACGGCTCTTGAAAAATAGCTGAGTGGTATGATAGAAAGAACTCGTTAAAAGCTGAAAAATAATCAAGCACAGCTTCATCTGTATATCACTCCATCTCCTGGACTCCATAATGTGGAAATTCTTTTTCATTCTCCAGAATACTTCTTGGGGAGTTGGTACTTGAAATGTGGCAGAAACCAAAAGCCCTAGCTGTAAAGCACCCATTTCAGTCCAGTATTCTACGTGTCCTGCTCTTCCTCTTTGTTTTCCTTTTGCATTTCTGAGAACGGCATGTGCAAATAGTGCATGTGAGGATGCATCTCTCTCCCTGTATGCACATTTATTTATCCATATACACACATATATGTATCTCTACAAATACACTCACAGACCAGTAAATTTCAAGCACATATGCTGTAAGAGAGTATTGCAAAGGCTCCATTTACCACAACACTTGACACAGACCTAATGAGAAGTCCCAGGCAGGGACTTGAGCTTTAAATATGTTTATACCTTGTGTCACTCTAAGTGTTTTTGAAATTTTCTGAAATAACTGGAAAAGGGTGAGCCTGCAGAACTTAATTTGGCAACATCTGCTGCTGCTAGTAAGGAACACATAAAAAGCCCACAACTCTCCAGATAAAAACAGCAACCTATATGGTATTTTGGGGCTATACTGATACGAATTTCCGTATCACTTGGTTTCTATTTAAACACAAAAAAAAACCCTGTAGAAGCTCACCAAGCTTTTCAGAACCCCTACTTCCTTCCTTTCAGGCTACAGTAATTTTTAAATGGTAACTTTTTACATTTATGGAAGTATGTTCTTTAAAAATGAATTGGGTAAAATAGTGATGATCAAAACCATCATCCTAGTTGGTGGGGTTTTTTAAAAAGTAAATTCATAATGCATGGAAAGTGGCTCTTACTTCTAATGGAGTCATCTGGCCCCCCTTAACTGAATTACAGATTTGTAATCATACTGCCACTGTCCATCACCCAAGAATGACATGACACAATACTCGACGGATTACCCCTGCAGCAACTGGGTCTTTTTCATTTCTTTCTTCTCCATATACTTTCCTCCAGGAAGTTTTGATTAGTAGAAATGCATTCAGATTTCCCTGTGGATAAAAAGAAGGGAAGTGTTTGACATTTTCCAGACAATCTCAGACGGTACTGCTCGGCCCATTGCTTTTCCATTTTCCCCTGAGTCTTTACTAAGTCCAATGCACAACAGTTAATGTGGTTTTCACAAAGCAATGATCAGTAATGTAAATACCATTTCTTCCCTCAAGATTTATAATGAATTCTGTGTTAAGCTTGTTTCTTTCACAGTTTTTCATGTCAAGGATGTTAAAGATGATATTTGGAAATCACAGAATAGATAAACCATAAACCATTGTTTTTCTGTTCATTAGTAAGAAAAGTTTGACTGCAGGGATATTTTGTTGGCAGGGTTGTATTAACTGTCATTTACATACATATCCATGTATATATATTTGTAGAGCTGCACCTGCTTCTTTCATATACCTTAAAATTACTACAGATAATGAATGTCCTCCTATTAAACTCATTTTTTGTATTGTATCTTCCTGAAATATAGACATTAGAAGACCTTGCTGCTCAGCCAAGGCAATTTTGCCTGGTGCGATATTATGTTACTAGACAAAGTCATTTGAAAAAGCCATACATTTTATTTTTTAAATCAATACTTCTTTTGCTGCCTACTGAAAAATCCTTTTTTAGTGCTTACAACACATCTGAGAGCTAGAATAGCATTGTAATATTCAGTAACAGACTGAAACAATAACTAGCATTCTTAAAGATTAATTTTATTTGCCCTGCCTTTTGCCTGCAAACGTTATCCACATAATGCTTTTCAGACAGATTGTACCTTGTTAGTTTCCCTGCTTCATAGTATACATGTATTAATGAATATGTATTTCCATTGGCGACAGTGTAAGGCAAGTTATTTCTCTCATTCTACTGTTTATTCATGTGCAAATTTTAAATTTGCAAGGGCTTGTTGGAAAGTCTAATTGATTGTCACTGACTACTAGCCAGAGTTTTCTTTTGTTGAGACACCATTACATAAAATTCTGATCCTTATATAAGAGTTCATTTCTGATTGTTAGATCTAAATTATATTCTTTCCAAAATCACAGCAAACTCCTTATCAATGAATCTCCACAAAAACATTCTGTTAAAGATGTCACAAAACACAGTTTTCCCAATTGTCTTCATAATAAGAAATAAATAGATTTTCTCAGTCAAACAGGAAGATATACTGACCTTTATTTGAATCTTGCCATAACTGGCAAAACATTAGAATATAGAACCCACAATATACTAACTCTCTGTGCAAAGAGAGCAATAGCTCAGCGAAAAAATAGCAGATTGCTTGTCAGGAAAGCCTTACTGATGCAACACACAGAGTCATTTGCAGACCATCTACTATAGGTATCCAGTTGCAGCAACTACTGTGACATGTGACATCAAGAAAGCAATGAGAGAGTCAAACTCTCTGCTTCCCAGTGCCATGAGATCTCAACTGCCTATACAATCAACAGACAGAAACAGGGAAACACATTTTTTCCACCTGCTGTAGCTGCATATACTGTATGTTGCTCCAACTTCTCTCTGTTGACAGTAAAGAGTATTCTTAGTCTGGCATCATGGCATGACAAGCAATGTGAATGATTCATTACCATCTTCAGCTTAGAAACCTTTCAGTACATGCACAATGCCATAGTAGGTGGTTTGCACACAGCCCATTAATCCAAGTATTAGAGACAGGTGATCAGAAGTAGTTATTTTTGGTAACTACCCTCAAAGTGTACGGATTAAGACTTCCCAGTGTAACTCGTTTAAATTCAAAGTTTAGAAGTGTTCCAGCAACCTGGACAATGTAATTTATGCTGTGTGAGGACTATGCAATGGAGGATCAGAAACAACTTCCCAGCCTCTCTGGTCCTCCTCCCAGTGAAGCTAGTGAGAGTTTGCCATTGGCTCCAGTACCAGGAGAAGCACATCTAACAAGTTTGATACTAACCATTTAAATCCGTGTTTATATCCTCCATGTCTATCTCTCAAATAACAGTGGTGACACTTACTAGTTCATAATTACAACAGAAGTGTGGGACTATCTTTTACACTGTTGCTTAATATTCAGTACTGTATGTATATATCTACTTGACACCTCAGTGAAGACTTTGACATGCCTTATTCATTCTAGTTATTTTTATGGTATTGGTTTTGTTAGATTGCTTTCCCATATAAAGAATAAAACTACAACTGTTCTGAGTTTAAATTGTCCAATTCATTTTTATCCAAGTTTTGTTAAATCTAAATCATGTTCATCAGTTCTTCTCATTCCCATCACCCTTCACTCACACCAGGAAGGCAATGTATATTGGTGGTTTGAAAACAGGTATTTGATATTCTCTGATGGACTACAATAAATATCTGAAGTAAGTACCTGCCTCATGTCTTGTGGTTTCTTGTCTGCAGAATGAAAAGTGCTCTCTGCAGACCAGCAATGTTAATCCCATGATTGTCAGCTACGGGAGAATCATGAGGTAAAATGAATCTTTAAAATAACTTATGAGGACTTCATCCTACAGCATTCTTTTTTCAGCTATATTTATGGGCCAGCCATATTCCCCTAAAACCTGTCAGAGAAGAGAAGAGAAAAACATTGTGGAAGTGTCCAAAGTCATGACATCTAAGGATAAATTTCAGGCAGGAGTCATTTATTTATTCTTTTGCAAAAGGTGAGAACTTTCTGTATCTACACATAAAACACTTTTTGAAATTATACTGAGTTATTATTTTTACTTACTTATTAGTTCTAAGCCAATCATGTTAGGAAATAATTTAATGGTTGCATTTCATTGCAATTCTTGAACAATTTTTTTTTTTCTTCCATAAGACTGCCCATGATCCAAGAGTCTTAAAATGTAAATCAGTCTTGGTCTTTAAGAAATGTGGGATCTGGCAAATTAGAGGAGTCTCTTTCTCCTTTTTAGTTTGGCTTATTCTAATTCCATCAGTGGATTCTAAGACTTCATACTAAGTTTTTAAACTGTCAATGCAGCCTCTTTCATATTCTTCCATTGATTAGGTTTCAGGTTTAGAGGGTTTGCTCAGATGCCTACATTCTGCTGTCTGGCATCACTTGAAACAGTTTAAGTCAGCCAAGGCATCTGCCCAGAGCCAGCAGACATGACACAGGACCTGCAGAGGCCCTGCATCCTTCCAGACTGGCAATTAGTTGTCCAGATGGGATGGTCTCAAGAACCTTAAATGAAACTAAAGGCCTAAGTTTAGGCAAGAGAACCAATTTCCTAAATTTAGGTGATCTGAATCACACCCTAACCTGGTACAAACCTAGATTTGGGAGAACTAAATCTCACCCTGAGAAGGGGGGTTTAGTTGCCTAAATAGAGGCACTGTTGCCGTTCTGGGCACGGCAGGGTTTGGTTCAGCTGCCGACTGGATCTGTCGTCTATCCTGTGTCTCCATCTTCTAGTCCCGCTGCCTTGGATTTTCTAGGATGTGTTAAAGAGCACTGGACACTTTAGTGAGGCTCATTGAGTCATAGCTTGCATTGCATTCAAGATATCTGTGTGTAGCTGGCAAACATGCAGAGCAGCAAGAAATCCATGGCTTCCTGGGATAGAGGCTGGAGCCAGTGCATGGCATGCTGAGCATCTCCAATGGCACTATGTTACCTGCCTCTGGGTACCCACACCAGCTCTCTAAGACAGATGAAGCCTGACACCTTCTGGGCATGTCTGTCACTGAACTGAGAGAAACCAGCTCATTTTAAAAATGATTTCGTGAAGAAATAGGGTAGAGTTGGGAAATGTACTCCTTTCTTTAGAGTGGACTGCTGTGTTCCCCATCCTAGACCAAAGCACTGAGTTTTCAAAGATAAAAAAAAATACTTTACAGTGTTCAGCCCCTGAAGAAGGCTGAAGAATGATTTCCAGCTTCTAATAATTTTGTAGTATTCATTATCTTATTAACACAAGGCAAACCTGCTGTGCATGTTTCCTGACGAGGTAAAAACAATCTCTTGTCATAGAAGAGTTTAGTGAAATCAACAATTTAAAATTCTGGTTCTTTCTTGAAGAGACATTACCTGAAGCAGTGCCTAGAGTCTTCTATGAATCATGGAAAATCTATCTGACAACTAATAACTTCTTTTAATTATTATTCTTTTCCTGTGCACCTATGAGAAGATTCTGTTAATTAATAGTGCCTTGCTTTAAATCCTGCTGGAACAGAATGAAAATGTGAATTTCTAGGGATTTGATTCTGTTAAGTGTCAAAAATTTACCTGCCTATTCAAACATCACTGAATCCTTTAGTCTAGAAACACTATCACAACCATTTTCTCTGCCAGACTTCTGATATTTGTTTCATGACTGTATGAAAAATTGCAAGTCTATTTTGATTCTTTTGTCTCATCAGAATGCAAATAAAATTCAAGGAGAATGAAATGTGAGAAAGTATTTTAAAAAGTGAAAATACAACCATGTAACTGCTTGAAAACAACAGATGCTTTTATTTGAATGGCAAGTAAAGGTTCTGGTCGGTTCTTTTACAATTTAGAGATGGTATTTGAACACCAGCCTTAGCACTGAAAAGATACTGATATACTAAATTCTGAGGCTTTGCTGAATTTATTAGCACTCTCTTGGCTTAATACACTATTGAACCTAACATTACATTTGCATCTGTGAAATGCATACCATTTACCCGAATGTTAGGGTAGTATCAATGGCAAATATTAATAAATCCAATCGACTGCAGACATTAATCCAGGGAAAACTGTGGCCTAAGAAAATGGTTTTTGATGCATTGCCAAGCTCAGGCATACCAGAGAGCCATCACATACAGATTCCCAGCTAATATAAAGAATGTGCAGGTGTCAAGTACTTGCAATATGATGTAAATGCAAAAAAACTCCCCTGGGATTTGGATCTGCATGAGGAATGATGTTGTCTTATAAAGAGAGAGATGATGGCCCATTTTTGAGCAGCTCTGTGGGACCGATGATATCCACTTCTGCCATCAGCTTCACCTGTCCAAGCCCAACCCATGGGAGGGAGCACAGGGCTGGGCTGCCCACGCAGCCAGGAGCTCTGGGGACAGTGAGAGAGCATAAAGGATAGGAGGGGCTTGGAGAAGACACCAGCCTACTGCAATGAGACATCTTTGATACTTATAATTGCTTCAAATAAATTATTTTATGAGATAAGGAGCATGGGAGAAAGAGGAGAGTAAAATTAATTAAGTCCAGGAGCTACAGAAAAATGGAATTAAGAGGAAAGATTTGAGCTGAGTATCAGTAAAAATATGCTTAAAGTGAAACAGATAAAGATGCCTAGTCTGGCTCCTGGTTTTAATTTTTGTGATGAAGTTTCTTTTTTTTCTGGTTAATGATTTTCTTCAACAATGCATTTATTCAGTTTTGATAGAGATATTAATTAATTCCAAAAAATCAATAAAATTATAAATACAGAAACTCTTCACACACTCTTAATTAGCTGTTAAAAATTTCCATCTTCCAACTGTAACCCTGACTATACTTAAAACAGCAGAATATATACAATGCAAATGCTTAGTACATGAGACAACTATTTGTGCTACTCAGTTTATGACACTTCTTTAAAATACAGCCTAGGTTTAAGCATCATTCTACCTTCCCCCACTGGAATGAACACTAACAGATAAGTTAGAGGAGGGTGAAATAGACATATTTGACAAACAAGGCAGAAAGAGCCAAAAGGACAAGGCAAACAATGTGGAAGAGAAGAGGGATACTGGAGAAGTCTCTAGATGAACAAACAGAAGTGAAATCTCTGGGCACCTCCCAGCAGAAAACAGAACTGGGACAATCCTGCACTGCAATGCAAACATGCTAGAAATTCAGACTGGTTTTTTTTCTTTCCCCAGCTGTTGTGAAGCTTGGGAAACTCTGTTTCCCAATTCAGTTACAGTGCCCTGAAATGCTGAAATATTTGAGGGACTCCTCCCTGAAACAATTTCAAAGATTCTTAACCACGCCACAGGCACAACTGAAAACTAAGGGATTCTATTCTAGGGCAAGCAGCTCCACTACACATTCCATGAAATGTGGAAGGAAAAAAGTCTGACATTCCATGGCTGCAAATTGAATTTACTGACACTTTTCAGGCGAAGGCAATATTCCAATTAGTCATTTTGTTGCTCAATAAATTCCCATTCCCATTCACTTTGCTCTGTAAAATCTGCCCCTACCTTGCTTCCAAATGAAATAAATCATGGAATATTACAGAAAACAAGAGAGAGCAATTTTATCAAGTGCTGCTAGAGATCTGTTTTCCAGATAAAAACCATACCAATATTGAGAGACTGACAGCAACGAAAGCAAAAATGAGCATGAGACAGGCTGTTGTGATGAGCTGACACAAATTCATCTGTCTGAATAACACAATTAAGTATACATCACAAAAACACAACTAGCAATCCCCACACCAAGCTAAAAAATTTAGATACAGGCAAGACTGAAACGAAAAGTACCACTTTTTCCCTCCCTTTTCATTTTTAAGTAGAAATATACCTTTTATGTTTGTCTGTCCTAGCACAGCCACCAGGGTATACTTCTTTCTTACCAGCAGACAGACATAGTGTAAATGAGCACTGAGCTCTGTAATTTCTCTCTACATGTGTCATGTCCCTGATCAAATATTTTTAGTTGGGGGGTTCATTTAAAAACAACAAATTCTATATTAAAACAAATGCTGTCACTGCTTTTGCAAAATCAACTTATCCTAAGATTGCATGCGGAAAATGTTGGAGGAAAACAAAAAGAGTGGCTTTTCCTTCAGTTGAAAAGATCCAGCTTTTTCTTTCCTCAGGAAGGATTGTGCTTTGCCTTCACAAGTGGTATTTTTCAAAGCTCTGAGCTGAATTCTAAATCCAAGAGGCTTGGCTCACCGAGCGGGTGTACACATCTGCACGAGAACCAGGCTTTCTACAGCTCATCGAGGCTCCCGTCTCCGGGCTTGGGGAGGAGATACGGCCGCCTTGGGATGTGACACGCATCCCAATAGCCTTGGAGCTGCTCTCGATGAAGCTGTTTGTTCACAGCTCCGCCGGACAGCCATGCCAAGGGGACCAGTGAGAGCACAGCCTGCCAAGCAGGAGTGCAGCTGCTAACCGTGAACCCGGTTGTTGATGTAGGTCCCAAGGACTGTGAGTAGATTTGATGTGCGTCTGCAAGGGCTGAGCACACCGGGTCTCCTCACCATGCCCTCGCCCTGCACAGCCGACTGCAGCAACACAGGAAGAAACAGCTCTCTGGCAAGGTCTCCCCACCCTGAGCAGCCACTGACCACAGGATGGCAGCATGAAAGAGAGTGAAAAAATTTGCTTATAAACACTGGGCTGGAAGTCTCTGGTAAAAATGAAAAAGAAACCCAGTGAAGAAGGTTTAATAAGCACTTCGGGCTTTGTCTGAAATTGGTGGCAACCAGCCCCAACAAAGCGAGTCACCAGCCTTATTGCTGACAAGAATAGCTTCTGAGCATTTAACATGTTTAGCAGCTATTTAGTTAACTCAAGCAGACGAGGCAGCTGTGAAACTCTTACAGATACTTAAACAATAGTGCCTCCACATAAATATGAAGCCACTGAAAGATGTTTTCAAGTAGAAGGCATGGGGGGAGAAAAAAAGAAGAAAGAAACCTCAGAAGACCTTCTTCCAAGTCAGAAATTAAAAAAAAAAAAAAAAAAATTGGTTAGAGACAGTATGGACCAAATAGAGATGGATAGCAGGACAACAGGCCTGGAAGCAGCCTAGATGCAGCAATGAAATCACCCAGTGAAGGAAAATGCAAGGGAGATTTTGTGGCCTCACCACTGAACATTTAAGCATTTGTCTCCCGGTTGTAAATCCACATAACACAATTCACCATATCCACAGCAGACAGCTGAGCTCTCTGCTACACAACCACAGAAGATCAGGAGCCACAGAAGGAGATCCGTGACAGGCAGAACCATGGTGCTGGAAAGGACCTTTTTAATCTAGTCTGTGAGAAACACAGGTACAGAGATAAGGGCTGGAGACCTAATGACTGACTCCTTTATTCAGGCACTTGGAAGTGCTGCCAAGGGCAATGGCTGCAGTCCACCCATACTTTCTTTCCCTTCTGCCTGTTGAAGTTGCTCCAGGGTTCATCAGTTTGTCAACAGGCCAGAGAGAGCAAGGCAGTGAAGGGAGGAGAGATGAACAGGGATGGATTACGTGATGCGGAAGAGACCTGACTGCTTATTTGCTCTGTACTGAAAAGCTTGGTGTGTTGAGGTTTCTCAGTCTCATAGTCAAATTTACTAGCTTTGTAACTATCCTGCAAAACACATCTGTCCTGCCCCAAGGACAAATGAGACCTCTGAAGTGGGAACACATGGCAATGGTAACATCATCATAAGTGCAGACAGAATTCATGATCAGGACAGGCAAAATAACCCAAACCTGCAGGTTCTGCAGTTAGCTGAATACCTGGAGCTTTCTTTTCATATTTCATCCATACCCTGCTGGTATTGGAACATGGCTTTGGATCTATACAAGTGTAATGGTTTATATGTTGTCTTAAGTTGAAGCCCAGTGTAGAGGCACTTTTGTTGTCCATAGTCATTCAGCCTTTAGAAGAGTAGGTGAATGCCCCTTCGCAAGAAGAAGCTGGTGTGTAAAAAAGATGGACAGCATTGATACCATTTTGTCTGGCCACCCAGGTCTTGGTAAGCCTAGCGGGATTACAGACACAGCTTCGTTCATAACCTGCCTTAGTGCAGGCACCTGTGTACAGGGTTGTGGTGGCCAGTGAGCTCACAGCACCAGGGATTGTAAAAAACCCCTGGAGAAAAGGTGCCTCAAGTAGAGAAATGCTCCCCAGGTTAAGGTGACTAAAAAGACCTCTCTCAGAATACCCTGTTCTGTTATAGAACTATTCCCCGGTGCTGTTTCCCCTATTGGCCCCTTGGCCTCCCCTGCCCCTTTCTACCCTACATGGCCCTAATCCAGAATGTTCTCCCCTCCTTGTTTCCCCATTCACCCTTGTTCCTTAGTCCCTCCCTCACTGGTTCCCATACCCTAGTCCCGCCTATGCACCGCCCCATGCCCTCACACCATTGGTCCCTGAGGCTTTTTTCCCTGTATTTAACTCGGGACTCTCCGTTGTCCTGGGTCTTTTGTCTCTGGTCCCTTTCACCTTTGGGTGTAGGTAAATTTCTGCAGTGGAATTCCACACAAGGACCCTTCCTGCGTCTTTGCCGTCGACCTGTCGGAGAAGCAATTCGGAGTGTGTGTGTGTGTGCCTCTGTGTGTGTGTGCCTCTGTGTGTGTGTGTGTTCAGTGGCTGCCGAGCGACTTTGTGATGGAGTCAGTTTCGGAAGTTCATAGCACCCCACCCAGAACACCCCCGGAACCGACAAGTGTCACTGGCTGCATGCACTGCACAACGGCGCACAGCCAATAAGTGTACACCTTCACCTTAAATTTAGCTGACAGTCTTTCAGTCTGCTTCTTTTCCTTCTCTTTTCTGCCATCACAAGCAAAGAACATGTCTGCCCCAAAAGAAAGTCAGTAATGGCATTGCAACTTAAAATTTTATAGTAACAGCCATGAGACATGGTAGCTTTAGTCACTACTTTCCCAAATCGGGGCAGAATTGGAACAAATTCCATTTCAAGCATTTAGCTAAACAGCCAGGAATGAAATTTAATTTAATTCAGAAAACAGGTTCTCGCTAATTCCTTAAGAGTATTTTCATGATAATCATTTTCACAAAGGCACAAGCCATGACTGACAGAGATGATGTGGCTTTCATCAGCTTACTGCAGCGTCAAAATTTAGGCACCTAACCTACTGGGGGACTCAGAAAAAGGCATTAGCTGCCCACGGATCCAGTACAGCCAGGTGAGAGAGCAATTAACTAGTGACCAGAGAACATTAAACTCCTCAAAAAGATGATCCACACAAAAGCCCTACATGAAAAGCTGAAAGCTGCATGGCTCTAGCTAACAAAAAAAGGCTGAGGAAGGCATATTTTTGAGCACTTCTTTTCCAGAGCTCAAACACCTCATTTGTAGCTGTTAAACGCTCCTGTGTGATTCAGAGCATTTTCTCAGAAGAAAGCAGCAATTCAGTAGGAATTATTTTAAAGGGGGGCAGGGGTGGTGATGATTACATCCATCTCAGCTTGAAGGCGTTCAGCAGTGCACCTCCCACCTGTTAGCAAAGCGCCTTGAGTAAAAAGCACACAAAGACAGATGTGCTGATCCCTCATCCTTCCTCCCTGGGCTGGGCTGTGTGGCTGTTTAGTTACTAATGTGAAGGGAAAAAGTGAAGGGCAGAGGTGGTCCATGGGCACCAGCTGAGGCTATGCTTTGCACTGATTTGTAGGATGAAAATCCCAGGGTGTACAGGGCTACGTGGAGATTGGGGATATTATGTTTTCAGCACCCTTTCCCTCAGTTTAGGCATCTGTGGGAGCCTTTGAGCATCCCTCTTCATCCCACCCCAGCAGCCTCAGGACAACTTATGAAACAAGAGATGGTAGATATTTAATAACACCTGCATAAAGCAGCAAGAAAAAAATGGTTTTTCTGTAGTTTGGGATGAATGGAATATTAAAACATGGAAAAACAACTTTACAATCAGACTTGTTGCAGGATTTCCTCCATCTGTTCTTTAAAGTGTCTGTACTCAATTTCCTTTCTTTTTGAGCATTTCATGCAAAGTTGACCTATGCTTCTTTCTTTTACCAAAGACACAACTTTTCTTGGTTGCTGTACTTTTTTAAGAGGGAGAAAAAGAGGTTTCTGATGTCACCAGGTAATTTTTCAGTAAGCCACGAGAGGGCAGGTTGTGCTCTCGATACAGCTGCAGATTTTTATAAGCAGCTGTTAAGTCCACTCACAGTTTTAAAGCCCTAATTACCAAACTAAGCTCCAGCCAGTGAAAAGAGGAATGCGCAGGTCTTTGACCCTAGTACTTGTTATGTGCATAGCATCAATCTAATGCCCTCATTGCTTTTCTTCTGGAAAGGAAAATACCTTTCCACTCAGTCTACATGTGAAACGAGAACAACTGTTTTACTCACAGGCTCTTAGGCAAAATCTGTTCCAACAAGTTAGCTGCTGTGCTACATTTTTTACATTTCTCCTCTCTTTTTCTTTGTTCCACTACCCCAGTGCCACAGTTACTTGCCCATAACCAGGGCAGCTTGCAAAGCAAACCTTTGGGACAGCAGCATCCAAACCTCCAAGCTGATGAAGCCGGTTGGGCACCCTGTGACCCCAAGGAAAATTCTCATCCTCCCTTAGAAATAGCAGTCTAGAGTGCCTCCTAAACTTTGGCATCCACGTCCCACGAAGGGCAAAAATGTGTCAATCTCCATACAACAGCAGCTCTCTAAATTAGTGTTTAGCATGAACTGGTGCATGTTCTAGGTTGTTCAGCCTGGGGAAGAGAAGGCTCCAGGCAGACCTCAGACACTCAACACTCAAACAGGGCTTATAAGAAAGATGGGGACAAAATTTTTAGTGGGGCCTGTTGTAATAGGACAAAGGGTAATGGTTTCAAACTAGAAGAGGGTAGGTTTAGACTGGACATAAGGAATAAATTTTTTACGATGAGGATGGTGAAACACTGTCACACATTGCCCAGAGAGGTGGTGGATGCCCTATCCCTGCAAACATTCCAGGTCAGGTTGAACAGGGCTCTGAGCAACCTGATCTATTTAAAGATGTTCCTGCTTGTTGCAGAGGAGCTGGACTGGATGATCTGGACCCAAAATCTTCTGTGGTTCTATATGAAGACCCACAGTCCTGTAGTGCTAGAAAACAGCTGACAACTCTCTGAGAAAGGCACATGGAGATCTCAGACCTAGCTACCTTCTGACACTGATCAGGGTCAACTAATATGACGCATGTGTAAGCTAGATCTCTGGAGACCTCATTTGATACCTTCAGCACCAGATAACACTGCTCCCTAAACAACAAAAAACCCCAAAAGGCAGCCTGAGTTGGAAACTAAGGTACTGAGCTGAGCTGCTGTACAAAAAGTGCTTCAACCTTTGACATCTTGGGCATAATCCAGGAACAAGCGCACTGGGATCCCACAAAGGCACCACAAAACAGCAGAAATTGCAGCAGATTGTTGTTCACCTGATGGAGCAAGGGCTAGCTGAGTGTGTGGTGAGCAAAACACACCTTTGTTTGCCCCAAAGAGTCTGCATTCTAGAGGTAAGTTTTGCAAGTTACACATATTCAAAGCTAAGTATATGTGAAAACCATCTTCTTCCTTGTCCTCACAGGTAGTATTGGGCAGGCCAAAAAGAAATGCCAGAAACTGTTACTAGCTGATTTTTTTATTCAAGGCTGCAAAAGCAAAGGTTTTATAAGACTCAGGACTCCACAGTACACAAAGTCTGAACACTCCATTAATGTAATATATCAAGCACCAAAGCTGACAGGATCTGTTCAAGACGTCATTTGGTATGTCAAGGAACCTGTTTCAAGATAGAATACAATACAGAAGAACCACACAAATGGGCTTCAAATCTATGTCTAAATAAAGAAATATATAGGGAATGTATAAAAGAATGTTTAGGATGGAGTCTAGTCACTGCCACATCCAAACCTAATTCCCCACCTGCACACCTGAGTAATGCAAGTTATCTTAGTCTTGTTACCTTAAGTCCTGCATCCCAGACTTCAGAAATTTGGAAGTTTAAGTCTAGATTCATAGAACAGCCCATGAGAGTCAAAAAAGTTAAGTCCTACTTTCAACTTCTGTCCAAGGTCCCTAACACAGAGGTAAAATATATCTAGGTGTCAAGGAAACCCTGCTCTTAAATTTTCAGAGAATTGGAGTTTCTGAGTTTACCTGGTGTTGCTAACATCAACTTTATTGGAAATAACATATAGAATTGATCATGTTTCTGAAATAAACTGTAACCAGGGTGTTCCTATAGTATTTTGTCAAACAGCATGAAACATTTTGAACCTTAAAAGAAGACTATGTTCTTCAGAATATTTATTGATAACTGTAAAATAATATGTTGTTCAAATATACATGTAGAATTAATAACTTTCAGGTGAAAAGGTGAAAAACCTTTTCACCTGAGGTGAAAAACTATCTTGGTTATTCAAGCTGGTTTTCTCCTATTTGGATTCTTAGCCATCTTGATCTAAATCTATAGAGGATGATTTACAAGTGTCACACACTCCAGATAACATTTAGTAATGAAAAAAATCTAGTCTGACTTGGGCCTTGCTCATATGTACCCAGAGACTTCACACATTACAATTCACAACAGGAAAAACCTGAATGAGAACAATTTAGTCAGCTGCCAAAGGAGTGTGTGATAAAGTCTCAGCTAAGATCTCAGTAAGGCAGTCAAGGTCACTTCCTACAAGAGCAAGCAAAGAAAGAAAGTAAGGGCACTAGGCCTCTCCCATGTACTTTTTGGGGCTGAAGCTCACATTCATCAGTGGTTCAAAACCTCTTCTGTGCCTTCGGTGCTGGAAAAGTACAAGCAGCAGAACAAGCACGGCCAGAGCTATAAGTGCTCCTCCAATTGTGGATCCAACCATGACAGCCCATGCTTGGGTTTCTTCAAGGGAACCTGGAAATATGAAACAACTGAAGTGAGGACAGCCCATAATTCAGTTTTGCAAATTACACGGAAGACATATCGTTTCCTACATGCTGATAATTGTGATTACTTGTGCAGCTTAGTGACCTACTGGCCACAGGCAGAGCTCGTAACACACCACGTAACTGAGACACATACCAGAGCTGGAGATGCTTCCTGCCAGAGGAGTCTAGAGCTGAATTTAAACTTCAACAGTTCATACAAATCAAAGTGTTGAGAATGGGAAAGATTAACACTGACAAAACAAAAAGACCATTCTTTAATCTAATTTGTCAAAAATTATGAATGATTTAAACAATTCTTTCTACAGTGACATTTCAAGAGAGCTGCTTCCAAGTTATTTTGGTCAACAGAAAACCCTCAAATTTTCCTAAAGTCCACAAAGAAGCCTATTATCAAACTTTTAACTAAAAACACTACTTAGTGTGGTACTGCTGACCAGCTCCAGATCGCATCTGCTGATTTTGAACCACTTCTGAAGAACCACTGTCTTTGAAGATAATATTGCTTATTCCTATAATAACGCTGCTCCACTTGACTGAATTTTTGTGTTTTCATTTATGCTTTCAGAAGCAAAAATTGCCTGCTCTCCTTTTCTGAAGAATGCTACATCTACTGAGATGGCAATAATCACGTTTGACAAAACAATCACAAAAAATAACCTCTCAAGAGGACTGCACATATTTTAAAGTTATCTAGACATATGGGTTAGAGGAGACAGATGGCTAAGAGAGATGTCACACTGACAATAAAAGCAACTAAAAGTCTTGTGCCCCAATCTGCAGTCTTCAAAAAAGTTGTGTACAATCATTCCAAAAATCAGTAAAGTCCCAAAATGAATTGTTTACCTCTTTACCACCGTTCAAGTAAGAACCAGCAATGTATTGATATATGTTTATTTCTAACGTGATTACCTGAAGTACAATTAGCAAGTTATTCTTTTAGATGAAAGAGAAGGGTTTGGATATAAAATCTTTATTTTCTGAACACAGGCCATACAGACAGGGATAGATACCCTCCTTCACAGTAAGCTAACAATTTTTTTAGGTGTGAGTTGAGAAGCAGCAGAGTCACAAGCTGCCCGTGTTCCTCTCTGGGTGCCTCATGCCAAAGAGGCATCCACATTTTCGAAGCAGGAGACGGGGACAGTAGTCCAAAGGGAGGAAAACTTAAACTCCATAAGAGGGGAAGTTTAAATTTTCAGGGAAAATTCTGGGGATGCTCCTGAGAAAAGCACTGCAGAAGCAGCTAGCATGCCTCCACAAAGTAGGGTTCCCCTGCATGAATGCAGCCTGAGGACAAGGGTTTAAATCTTTTGCAGTCTATTGACCTTTAAACAGTCTCCACAGATTAAAACCACAGATATATGGTAAACATTTAGAAGAAATTCCCGCCCACACAGATTAGATAAGCACCCACTGCCTCTCAAAGTAATACTGAAGTGGAGAAAAACTGCTTAGATTTAATCTTTGGAAAAGGAGCTGAAGCATGCTTTTCATGCAGTTCTTACTCTTCTGCCTTTTAAAAATATTTTAATATCGTCTTCCAAAATTCATATTTTGTGCATAAATACTGTGCTTTCTTGCTATTTTGTCTTTGTCTGATTTGTGTCAAAGGTAATTTCAAATGAATAGACAAACCCTAAGGCACATCCCAGCTACGGACATGGAAAATCTTTAAAATTGAGGGTTTACAACATAAAACACCCAGGTACATCTCTCCAGGTACCCAAATATTAATGTTGGGTAGTGAGCAGGTGAATAGACCTGTGCATTTTTGAAAGCTTCCTTATTTTATATATGCCTGTGCCATGGAAAATGTGAGCTGTCTTGTGGCTTGACCAGGAACAGCGTCCTGGGACATACCTGGCAGGTCAATGGCATAGGTGTAGCCAAGTTGCTCCGCAGTTTGGAAGAGCTCATTGTTGGTCACCGGAGGGAAAAAAGGGACCATGTTATACAGCCGGTTGTGACCGATGGGAGCCAGCTCCTCAGGCCAAGTGTTGTTAGGGGGCTTGAAACGCTTCATCCACTCATCAAAGATGGCATCAGTAAAGGAGTGAAGAACCTGCAAATCCGGGCATGGGCACGCATGTTTATTAAGCTCTTTTCAGAACTCAACCACCTTTAAAACACTCAACACACAAGGTGGCTGGAGCTTTTGAAGAGATGGAAGAGGGTAATCTAATTTAGATCGGATTTCCAGAATGGGAAACCAGAAAAGCTCGTGAGAAGACTAAACTGATCTTCTGCATGGGACATTTTGCTTTATACACCCTTGTTGCTGTTCATTTACAATAAGACCTTTCTCCAGACAGTTTAACATCAGCTGGCATCGAATGGGCAGGTGAATCTTCTCAGGTGAGGAACCACTGAGCTCATTCAGATGAATGTACCTTTCAAATTTTTTTTAATCTTTCTCATCTCTGAGAAAGTATGAAAAGTTGCAGGAAATTTGACTCCATCATGCTCATTTTAGAGCATGCGCCACCTGCTCCACAGCTCCAGGTGCCCACAAATTTGATCAGGTGAGTTTATAGATCTATAATTAACTAATACAGGAAAGTTGTTTCAGACAACTACTACAAATGTCTGAAACTAATTTCTAATGTACTCATGTTTTTTAATTACAACCCTGGAAAAAAAATTGGAAAATATCCTATAGAAGATCATCTTTCATACAAAATTACAGCGTAGTGAAATGAATTTCACTGTGTAAGAAAGAAACTAAAGCAAGAATTAAAGAATTATTAAGGAAACAATCTGGAGAACCACTGCATAAGTATTTGGTCTAATTTCTCCCAAAAAAGATTGAAAACTTAAAGGTAAGACAGAAATGTATCTACATAATAGATAGATATCATATACAAAGAATTTGTATATGTAATGTAAACACTGTGGTTTAATCTAACAAAGAGGAAAATAAATCAGTAAGAATTCATTAGGGAAGAAAGATATATAAGCAGAGTCAATTACTGGCTTTTTATTTGCACATTGCTATTTGTGCTGCTCATGGCAGTACAGCACTGTTCCGATGCACCAGCAAAATCACATTCTTTCTATTTCCCAAGAAATAGATATTAGACAGACTTCCTTTTAGCCTGTAAATTTTGAAACAAAGAAACAAGCCCCTCAATCTACTGCTTTAAAATAACTGGGCTCACTTTCACCTTACCTTGTTTCTGTAAAATTGTGTAATGTAAACCAGTAAATTTAGATGCCACCTAATGAAAGGATTCAGGGCAGCATGAATTGGAATAGCAGCTCTTCTCCTTAGAATTTTATTTTATATTTTACAAATTACCCTGAGATTTTTTTTCCTTTTTATTCAACCTTTATGCAGGTGTGGCAGTGTTCAAGAAAAGAGAAAGGATTCCTCCTTTTTTATTTAAAGGACTAACTTTTAGGGAATTGACTTTACTTTTTCTGCAAATCTCTGGTGAGAAAGGTGCCTTTGAGCCACAGCCACGGTCAATCACACTGGGGGTAAAAGGCATACCACAAAGATGGGATCGTTGGCAGCTGCATGAGGGAGAGCGCTGGTCCCATTCAGAAAAGAGTGAACCAAATTATGAAGGCTCAGCATCGGTGAGTCAAGGGCTCCATCTGGTTTATCAAAGCCCTCCAGCGCATTCCTGTGGATGGATAAAAGCACCATCAAGCAACCACATTTAGCTGACAAATGTGCTCATAAAGAAAACCAGTGACCCAGCCAGCTCCAGAGAAGCCGAAGGACAAACCTGAAACTGAAACTGGAATTGCGGAAAAAGGGGGGCCTGTCGAACTCCTGCAGGGAAAGGCACCTCCTGACATCTTCCACGGTGGGCAGCTGCTCGCTGGAGCCCCGGGGTGGCCTCCGCCGCAGAGGCCCCTCAGCAGTCCCATTGCACAGCGTGACCAGGCGGTTGTAGTCATCCAAACTGAGCATGGAACAGAGAGAGGCACAAGTCAGAAGAAGGCGATGCCTTTTTTGCTGGCTTTTTCTCATGCAGTATGAAGAGGCCTCAGCTATACCTGTCAGAGAGCAGAGGTTTGGGATGGACACCTCCTGTGGCAGCTCAGTTCACCTCCCATGGCCTGGGAGATTAATTTATTGCAGGACTGTCACCGTGACATGGCTTTCTGTGGCTCTGCATCCTCTCTGGACCATCAGTCATTTAGACCAAGGGTTATTAGGTTCATTGTCCACAGAGAGAGGATGCTTTAGAAAAGGCAAGCACAACTCCCATCATGCCTTCTCCCCTCCCAAGGGCTTTGGAAGAAGAGTTTTTGTCAGGCTATGTAAAACAGACTTCAACTTTGAATTGACAAACTTTCACTCCTGAGCAATGACTATTTTTTTAGCTCTTAACAAAAAGGGAAGAAAACCAGTGAAATGTGAGCTGTGGTGTGAACTGAGAAAATGCATGACAGAAAACAGGTTTTCACTTTCCATCCCTCATCCCCTTTAGAAGAAAAGCAATAGCAATGCATTGCATCCTCTTTTTTCAGGGTCTTCGAGAACAACCTGCTGTTGTAGGGGTTACCCAGTAACTAATGGGGAGCAAATCCTTTAAATCAGGGGGAGAAAAAGGGAAGGAGAAGGAGAAAAACAGTGCAACACTTGTGAAACAAAAAAAAAATCTGTGCTATTCAGTGTGAAATGAAACAGCAGTTTCTAAAGTAAACAAAAGCTCTTCTCGGTTTAACCTTGGCAAGGCAAAAGTTAGTCACTTCAGTTTTCAAGAAAAAAACCAAAGCCCTATTCGTCTTTGAGAAAAAGTAGGGGCAGGACTTGAAGCCAACTGGTGCCTAAAGCTGGAATTTCAAATATCTCTTTAGGTATCCTGAAAAAGAGACTCTTTTGAAAAACCCTGAGCTTTTGGTACCTCTGTCTGACTAACTGCACACTGCCCCTGAGCTGAGAGAAGAATGATGTATGGGTATTGTAACCAACAGCATTTTATGCCACAGCACCCCAATCCTGCATCTGAATCCCCTGTCAAAGCCCTGCTCTCACACGAGTCAGCACATTCCCACAGGGAGCTGGCAGCAAGCTCCTGGCTGGCTCTGTGTTGTTTTTCATGTGAAATCTCAGATACCTCAAAGTCAATCCCCAAACTGCATTAAATATATCAGGGTCTCATCCAAAACAAGGTAGCAGACTTTCCAGCCTATCTCTAGCTTCATATATGCCGAAACAGTTTTCGTTTTCTGCTGCTGAGATCAGTTGGGTGTATGTTACAGAGAACAAACACATAGGCATTTCTTTGTTAGAAAGATGCTTGCCAATATGGAAACTATTCAGACTTTTGGCAGCCATAAACTGGCTAAATCAACTAAAATCCTACACTAGAAGAATCATCTTTAAAAAACACTCATCCATAATAGGAGAGAGAAAGTTTACACAGTACCATCTACACATAAACTGGTGGCAGTTTCCGGTTTTAAAGATGTCTTGGCTCCTTTCCTGCCACTCACACTGAGAGAGCAGCCCATGCTGTCAATGCTGAATGACAAGGTTTTGTCCATATGCGAGCTTGCCCTGGATATTCTCATACCTGTTACAAACTACTTGCCACCGGGAGAACCTGGAGCTCAGGTTGATCAAGCCCGTGTCCTCTGGCCGTGATGCTCCGAAGAGCTGGTCAGTGCAGATGTCACACTCGTTCCTACCTGTGGCAAAGTTCCAGTACGGCAACGCAAAGGACTCATTGCCCATCAGACGCTGCAATGGACAGAAATGCATTAGCTGGGAGTCACCTCCAAAGGAAAGAGAAAGAAAGGAACTCCTTCAAGCTGTTTGACTGGGTAGTTCACTGAATATTCTGCTTTTCATTCTGCATTTCAACTACCTGCATTTCACAGTGCCGCTCCAACTCCTTCCAAAATATTGTGGCATTAAATCAGTCTAAGCAAAGACATTGTCACTAGTTTCCCTACTGTGAGACTGCACTTCTTTTGGCCATGTTAGGCTTTCTGCCAACTCAGAGACCAGGCAGGAGAGCAGGAGCAGAGATGAATAGAGCCTTAAGCAAGTAAGAGGCTTTGAGTGATGTAAGTGGGTAACGGGTAAAATTGTGCATGTGGTTGGCTTTTGTTCCAGAAAACTGGCCCTGGGGAGGAATCAGAACTTGTGTTAATAGGGGAGTACAGTGCATTTGATTGTGCCTACATGCCAGATATGATTTCACACAAGCAAGATCCTCCAGCTATCTTGATAAGCAACCATTTTCATTAGAGATCTGTGACGCTGAAATACAGCAACATGGCCAATGCAGAAGTCATGCAAATGGAAATGAGTCTACACTTCTGCAACTGACTCTCGGGCATGTTAACACTTGTTTGTTTAAAAGGCATAATTGCTAAATATATGTATGTATTAAATGTATAGTATGTCATATTTAAAGGGACTAATATTTAGAGCTGGTTTCATTGGAATGATATCTTCAACATCAGCCAACAATATTGGTTACCAAGTTTTACATTAATGTGTTGCTTCAATTTATTAATAAATACTGTTACTTCACATCTTCTGTCCTCTGTTGTGGAGATGAAGGGAAAAAATCTCCATGATAACCTTCACATCACTGTTCACAGTGAGAAACCATTCAGTCCTCAGCACTCAGAAAGCACTAATTTCACTTAAAACAAAATAAAATTATCAGTGAGCAAATACTCCTGGGACTTTGGGTGAGAAACTTTCCTAGGAAGTAGCTTACCTTTGGCTGGCTCAACAAAGTGACAGAGCAAAAGGGAGAAGCTGTGCAAGGAAAAGGAAAGGCTGTTCAGCTAACCTGCAGTTCCCTCTCCAGCCACAGCAAGTGGTACCTATGCCAAGTAACGAAGGCCGGTCCTTGGTGGGAGAAATCAATACCTTTAAAGGGGCGGCCAGGACCTACAGAGGGAAGATAAAATAAGTATTTAGGCTTTAAACGATGCTGGAGAGAAAGACAGCACGTTCTTTTATTGCCTGGAGTGGAGTTAAACAAGAACCTTCAGCTCTGCATCTTTGAAAAGAGTGCACACATCAGAAGCTACATCAGCTTACTTGGGAGAAGTGAAACAAACTCCTCTGTGGATATTTGCTCCAGTGCTTCTCAAAACTTCACATTCCCTAAAAAGTTGGATATTGTGAAGATTTCTTCCCACTTCAGTGGATTTTGATTTTTAAAAAGCAGTTTTACTTTCTAAAACCCTATCTCCTTGCTAATATGTGCATTATCTCATTATCTTGCTCAGCTGCAAGACTTGCACCATGTATCCATCAAGAGAACCTCAGCATTTTCCATGCCAATAGTAATCTGGAATCCTTTGCCAACTTTCTTCAAATTGTGCTTGTTATTTCTTGTACTGTGCTTTTGCTGGGTGGGAGGTGAGAGGCTTCAAACCACATTGGGATTTGTTTATCACTGCAGAAAGCTTCAACCCACATATGCATTTATTTACCATTGCAGCAGCACTAGAAGTTGCCCCTTTCCCTTTCCACATGACTGCCCTGTCCCCTGAAGGACCTTTGCTCTTGCTAGGCCAGAGACTGCTTCCTTGAGCCCTGCAAAATGGAATCGTGTCAGAGGGGCAAACTGAATGAAACCCACTGCAGAGTAGCAGTCGCCCTCCATCAAGGAGATAGATATGGGCTGTTCAGTTTGCACATGGGACTGCCAGGTAGAAAAGCCATACTGGTTGGTGCTCCTCCTACAAGAAGTGGGCTTTGTGAAATGGGCCTGGTATAGGTACTTCCGTCTAGAAAAGCAATGAGGATTAGTAATCTGGATTTGGGAGAAAGCGTGGTGTTAGATACCCAAATCTCTAACCTAGGTTGGTTTTAAAAGGTGATTGTGGTTAGTCAGGCAAATCCCATCCTCAGTGACTCGCTGAAGGCCACAGAAAACAGTAGCATTCTGGTCCCAAATATCTCTGCATGGTCTGTGCCTTCACCACTGCAGAGCCCCTTCCCCACTGCCACTGCATCTACCCTGTCCTATAGACTGGGAACATTTTCTGAAGTCAGTCGCTGCCTGATCACACTTCACTCAAGTGAAGACTGTGCATTGCTCCCTGTCAGATTGAAGATGCACCAGGAGTGCAACTGGTGTGCTCCAGCTGCCATAAGGTGGGGAGACCAGACCACAGCAGGCCCAAAGGACATCTCGCTCCATTACTGATGGCCACCAGCTTCTCACCACTGTTTCCCTCCACAGCTCTTTGCCTACTACTGGGACTCACTGCTTGATGAAGCAGCAAAGCTGTGTTAGGCACACACCTTTGTTCACTAGTGGTACTTTCACCCTTTTCTTTACCTGCAGAGCCCATTGGAAAAGAAAAGCACTAACCCAATAGCGTGTCTCTGACTGAGTAGTAGTGAAGCCAAACAAAGTAGTTATAAATGCTACAGTTGGCAATCTGCGGTTCCTCTCCGCTTGGGCCAAGCAGACTTCTCCAGTGCTGAGTTGCAATGACATAGTCCGGGTGAATGGTCGTCTTGGCACGGTCTAGAGCATCAAAGAACTGCTCTCTCTCCTCTGCTGTCAGGGAGTGGATGTCCTTCCTGACAACTGCTGGCTTCCTCCTGTTGCATTCGGGGCCGGTCCAGCCAAACTTGCATTCACCACAGTTGTAGCCACTATAGTTTCCTGGATCAAGGGGGAACAATCAGTCATGACATTATGAATCAGGGAAAACTAATAGTGAAATGCAGAAGAATTTAAGAGTTAGTACTCTTCTTCCCTTGAGATGCCAGTTCCTGGAAAGGACAGCAGCTGAGCAGACTGGCAGGTTTGCCAATTGACTAACCAGAAGGATGGCTGGCCTGATTCCCAGAGCCACAGCAGGGCCAAGAATCACACTCAGCCAGTTGGGGAAGTGCTGGTTAATGGGCTTGACGCCCTGAGGTGCTCAGAGCTCTGCAAAGCCCTCAGGCACATGAGGACTCTCACTGAACAGAGAGCTGAGCAATTGAGGTTAAGCTGGTGATGAAGTGCTGTGCTCGATTGGCTCTCAAGTACTCCTCTACTTCGAGGATCAAACCCAAAACAGGGTCACTTCACGTGGATCCTTAAGCACAGAAAAAAAACCCTAAACGAAACAGTTTGGTTTTGTCCTCTTAAGGACAAAACTTAGGAGAAACTAGTGCCTCTTACCAGTGTATCTGGGGCCCAACACAAACAAGGACAAGCATCAGGGTTGCTGCTGGTCACGCTTTAAGCATTATTAAATAATGCTTCAATAACAGCCTGAGAAACACTGCAGTACTGTCGTTCCCCACCGGCATCACTCCTAAGGCAAGTAATCAGGTCCGCTCTAGGATATTAGCTCAGACTCTCTGATGAGATGGAAGAGCCCAGGAAAGCAGAGCTTACTTTAAGTGTGGCCTCTTGCACGCTGTGGCAGACAGCTGGCAGCAGCAGAAATGCCCTGGTGCAGCTTGCTCCCCGTTTCTGGGGGAGACCGGGAACAACAGGCTGTTCCTGCAGTACACACCTGCCCCCTGCCTGTGTGCGGGCAGGCTGCAGCATGTAGGACACTGGGCAATGCTGCCAGGGGCAGGGGGGAGCAGTGTGGCAACCAGGGTTCCTCTGGGATCTCCACACAGTTCTCAAAAACCTGCACTGACTCGTTAACCCCTCCTTAACCTCCCCTCCAACTCCCCACACACTCGCTCCACAACAACCATGCCAATTGTTTTCCAAAATGCCACAAAATCTCACTGCTCACCACGCATATTGGTGCTGCTGGATCCAGGACTAACATGGGGATGAGGAAGTGTCCTATGAAATGTTCCCAAATGGGCAGATGTCCCTAAGCTATGGGCTTGAGCCTATGATCAGAACAACAACTAACATTAAAGCATGATTTCAGATTGTCGGGGGCTACATTACCAAATTCAAAGACCCCCAAGGTTACAGGGGCTGTTACCAACAAGGCTCTGAAGCTTATGTCTAGCTCTTAGGGTAAGGGCTGCTGAACTGTAAACATCTGTGACAGACTCCTGTGAGACCTGTCATGATATGAGGACTCCTACTGTAGAGTTCAGACCAAGTGTAGGTTGGTTATGGCTGCTTCAGAGCCCCTGAGATCTGTAAGTTTACATGTTATCATGAAGCTGAGGATCAGTGCTAAGGTTAGGGACCATAAGAGTGAAGACTTCAGCAAGGTTTTGGATCATGCACATCCTGATGGCATCCCATGAGGACAATTTCCAGATGTATGGCTTACATTTGTCATGATGCAAGTAGAAGCAGCTGGGTTCAGCTGCCATGTTCCAGATATGAGGGAAGGCACCCAAAGCCAGGGGTCTGCACTGGCCAAAGGGGATGAAGACATACACCAGAAAAAGCAAGCAGGCTATAGTTGAATGAAACAAAACAGATTGTATGGATTGTATGGATATGGGGGGATATGAACGTGGAAGATTTATTGGATCACAATATCCTCAGGGTCCCATCAGAACAGCACAATTACTGTTATCATTTGGTGTGCTCCACTGTCTGTGTCTTGTTCATTCTTCATGCCTCAGCCTAGCTATCAGGTGCCATCACATACTCCAGCCTGAACTGACTAGATGACAAATATTAGGAATATCTTGCAACATTGCCTAATTAGGCCATGTATACTGCTCAAGTTTCAGTCATGGACTGAACTTCTGGATTTGTTGACTCCTCACACTCAGGTACAATTCAATCCTTAAAAGAAGGAGGAAAAAGCAGGAATTAACCATGAAAAGATCTGTCAACAACCTCTTTTGAGACTGGCAGTTATTTCTCCAGTCATTTAAAGAAACCTTCTACTCACAGTGCTGAATAAGCATCACGTTGAAATAGAGCACTAACAGAACCAAAGTCAGTGCAGGACCAGATTTGTGCTATCTAGGTTGGTGCTAGAACGAGACACTCTTGGTCACTTGTTGAGGCTCTGATGGTGCCTATTCCTCTCTCAGGAAGGGCCCTTTGAATCTATGCAGGTCTTAATGCCTGAAATCATTTTACCAGACAATATCTGGATTTTAGGTATACTCTATGCACCTCCTCAGGCTCTGAGAAGAAAGTTGCAAAAGCCTGAAATGATGAGTTTTCTTCATGGAAAGAAACTCTTCTGCAACTGTATGTATCTAGAGCCAGGTGGAACAATGACTTCTCACCTGCTTCCCTTGAGAAGGTGCTAATTATATCCAATTGATGCTCTGCAGGATTTTCTCCCATAACCACCCTATCTATTAAGGAATCCAGGGGGTCCATTCTTTCCATCACTTCCTCAGTCACTTTTCAATGGGGAATGAGCTTTTACTAAGTGAGGAGGACTGCAGTGGAGACTTGCAAACAGGAGACGATTTCCAGGCAAAGTGGTATTTCACCCTGCAATATTTCTGATTATTGTGTCGAACATTTTTGTCACATCCTCAGGCCTCTTTGGCAATGTTCTATTGTCAGAAACACACAAAACAACAACACTTCATGATATCAAAACTTGGTTTTTTGTCGTTTTCTTTCAACAGACTACGTGCATCGCAGGACTCCCATTATGCAGCAGCTGTAATGGCAAGAAGCTGATGGAGGTCTGTGGGATTTCCCACACTGCAAACAGAAATTACTGCAGTAATCAGACCCATCTTTTTTTTGACCCACCCAAACCACTCTTTCGGCATGTTTCTAAAGCACTCTACCACGCCACTGATCTGGAAATTATGCATTACTGTTTCCAGAAAGTTCATTTACTGCCATGTGCACTTCCCACATGGCAGCATTGTGAAATGCTGGTCTCTTACAACTTAACTTCCTTGTCTGCTCTGCTGTTGATGGTGGACTTCAATGGTACATCTCTAGGAGAGCAGGAAAAGTAATCTCATGATAGCAGGATATAGCACACAGTAGATATTTTCAGTGAGGCAGTTAGACCCTTTCAAGATCCTTTTGCACACGGGAACTATAGGAACATGCAAGGGTTCATGCCTTAGCATTTTTTCACCTTCAGTGACTAACACATAAGAACTCGGTGTACTACCTTCCTGAGGCTATGCCAAGGACACCAGAGATTGTTATCGTCTCTTGTGGTTTCCCGAGAATATGGTGTGGGAGGTCATTCTGGTACACAGCAAGGAGATTATACCATTGTTGGATGATCCCAGCTTGTTCCATTGTTTCCAGGAATGTCCATCGTACTGCCGCTGGTCAAAAAAACCATCTGTGTCTTCTCCACTAACCCTTTTGTCTGGAGATGGGATCACATGCCTTGGGAGCTGTCTTCTTCCGTACCTAATCTCAGCAACATTTAAGGTTCTTTTTCTCAATCAAGTTGGGTGAATCTGGCTGTTTCTGTAGGCACTATGACCATTCTACTTCTCCCAGTGGGCCAGTTCACGGGCATGGCACTGAGAAAAATACACTTCTTATGACCTGACACTCAGTATGTGCTCATACACACCACTGGTGTATGCTAACACCAGCCATCACACACCACTGTAGCTGCTTCTAAAGCCCAGAGGTCACCTGGGCAACCAAAAAACTTCTATTAAAAAATAGAGTAAAGTTCATCGAATGCCCATATGTAAACTTTAGAAAGTGGAAGCAGAAAAAAAAGAATGATAATTATGTTTAACTCCTCAGTGAACTGAAACGACGTCATTGTTTAATCGCTGTCACAATCTGTACTAGCAACCACATGAGTTATTGCAGTGGTTTTTCACAATAGTCTTCTGTACTGAGTTTCTAAAATGCTATACCAGATCTGTATCCCAGCAGTACAACGTTATCATTTAGAACTCAAAATAGCATTTCATTCACAAGTCTTCTAAAATAGTTTTCTTCTAAACTAAATTTAACTATCACTGAAATACCACTTTATTGTGTAAACAGCTACAAGTCTCAGTATTCAAGGCTGGACTCATGTATCCATCACTTGGTCTAATTCAACACGTACACCTTATTGAAAAACAAATTAACACATTCCCCTTCACACAGTACTGCACACTGTCAGGATCTGTCATCAGATCATTTCAGTTTAAGAATTTATATAAATTGAATAATATCAGGTGCACCCAAACCAATTGTAGAACACATTCAATAGATTCAAAACTGAAATTAGACAAGAACTAAGAACTCTTTCCTACCGTCCAAGTACGTTCATGCCATAACCCCATATTTTTTTACAGAGATTATATTTTTGCTGCACCAAACTTATTGAGTGAAATGTGCAGCATCCTGAGAACAGACTTGCAATTGCTGATTGACCATGGCCCTTGGCACAAAAAGTGGGAAGCAAAGCTGGATCTTTCTTTTGTTCTAATCTTGTTCCATTTGTCCTTAGTTAAAGAAAAACTAATGCATATTATCTGCTGAAGTCTAGAAATGGAAAAAAATTAATCTGATCCCATTATAGCCATTCATCCATATTTGTGTTTGGGATTTTCTCTTTTTTTTTTGGTTTATTTGGTTGTTTGGGGGAATTTTCCATAACTATTCAAGACCTAGACATGGATAGATGTGGTTTTAAGGTATTTTTCCTCAGTGAACAGCTTCAACAAATGGAAAAAATTTCAGAGTTTCTTTTCTCCTTAGATACTAAGCTTTTAGCAAAAAGCTACATTTATTGTGAAATGGAAAATCTTGGCCCCTGTTCCTCACAGTTCCTCCAGTTTCCTACCATATAGCCATCAGCTACGTGACACATTTAATTGGCACTGTCAAACCAAATTATCAGCTACATGGCAATTGGAGTTCCCATAGCTTATCATTCACACCATTTCTAAACTATAAATTCCATTGCCAAGATGGAACACAACTGTTTATCTTGTTCAAGTGCTAGAAAGGGCCTTGGTGGAGTTGGAGTTTGCACAATACAGGAACCATTCCAAACAGGCAGTTTGCACATAACATTCACTTGGAAAACAGGACACCTTAATAGGAGAGATGTGCACTGTTCCATGTCCCTTTGAATGAGCATATTTAATTTATGTTACCATATGTTACCCACCATTATGTTACACAGTTAGCATAGCTCTGGATGCCTAATAAATACCACACATCACCCTACTTAAAGCTGATATGCAGACAACCAACCAGTGTATTTAACTGAGTGGAAAAAAAACCACAAAAAAACCCAAATAGACATGGAGCCACGATCACCAGCATTGTAAAAGCATCAGATCTAATTCAAATCCCACGCAGCTGTGAACTTCTCAGCATTCTCCCAGAAATGGTTTTGCATACAGCATCAAGCAGAGTACAGCCCAGGAAAACTTTCTGAAAATCATGCTTAAGGATGCCTTTCACCTACTGTTTTATCACTGGTATATTTAGATTTAAAAAACTGCAAGGAGAAAGAGGAATCCAAGGCATTTAAAGAGAAGAGGGGAGCAGCAAGCTCAGAAGTAAGGCTGAAGGAAAGGACACTACACTCTGCTCATGTAACTTGGGATCCAGTCCTGCAAATATCAAATAACAGTGTTTATCTCTACTTGGACAAGCAAATTAATGTCTGCCTATGTAGACCGTGTCTGTCTCCACCGCTCTTCAGTTTATTCCCGGGTTTTGATGCTCCAATTACCTGCGTAAATATTGGTGTATGCTCATGTGCTTCAGTGTTCTTCTGATGCAGGATCTATGTCTGTACGTGATACCTGACTTAAGTTTCGGAGGTATATGACAACCTTTGAGATAAAAAATGTGCATCCTTTTTTTTTTTTTTTTTGTTCTGCAGACCATCTGGAAAAGTTCTTCCACACAAGCATTTGAAATCCAGTCAAAGGAAGAGATAAAAATTGATGTATACTCTAAAGTCTATTGTTTTTATTTTGAGGAGTTTTGGTAACACCATGCATCCATTTAAGTCATCTGCCACTACCTCTCTGTTTGCAGCTGATAACTGCACTGGAAAATTTAACCTCTTTGGCTGAAATTCTCTGCAGTGCTGCCTTCTCAGATTGATTTGGGCTTTTTTGGTAGTGAGTGCCAAGGTATATTTTAGGCAAAACAGTTCAGCTTGTTCTAAGAATCAAGCTGAAGGAAAGCAGTTTATTCTTCCCATGTTAGAAAATTCAAACAACTTGATGTTTTCAACAAGAAATCCCAGGTTTCATTTGAAATGTGCCTAGCAGGAGACTTCAGTGGCTGGGATGTGCCTTTTGCCCAACTAGTGGTGCCATCTCCTGCCAGCCCTGCACAGGAATCTGGGCTGGGGCTGCCATTCCTGCTCATTTTAACCCCGCTTCAGCCAGGGCTGTTGCTGAGAAAGGGTTCTTATCTTTATCCTGCCCTGACCTCACCTTCCTGCTCACTGCCTCCTGCCAGCATTAGTGAAGTGGTCTCATTAGAACCTTTTCCCTTTGGCCAGGTTAACCTTCAAGCACATCTCCTGCTAGATCCATTACACCTCCAGCATGCAAACTCAGGAGCCCACGTAAAATCACAGTGAGAAGGAGCAGCTGGAGGTGAGGAGGAAGAGAGTGGGATGGCCTCTTTGGTGGTTGTACGGACACATTTTGGATCAGTGTAAGATGTAGATTTAGTTAACAAACCTGGGAAACACCCTGACCTGACATCGGGGGACTTTCAGTGCACAGGGCTATGTCATGCTGCAAAGTAATAGTCCATGAGGAATAAATCTTCAAACAATGCACACTGATCCAGGTTCACTGCACTGTGATTAGCAGTGATAGAGGTTTGAAAGCAGCACTGAAAGGTCAAAAACCCTGTGGAGAAAGGGGATCACTGGCTACAGGGACAATTCCACAGGCAAAGAGGAAAACACCAAAAGTTCACAAAACACTTCTTCGAGCCTGCTGCTCTGAAAAAGTACTAATAGTATTGTCAATATGGAAGAATTTTTAGGAAAATGGTAATATTTGAAGCCTTCTTTGTGCCTTACACCACCAGGAATGTCTCTGGCCTCTGGAGCAAGGTTAGCAGACCCCTCCATCCCCATCCTCTCCCCCCAGCACCCATCTCACCTGTACACCGACAGCTGCGGTTGAAGAACTTGAGGGGCCACCGTTCCCGGTCATCCACATTTTGGAGAGTGTAGGGGCCACTCCAGGGCTGAGTGTCTGCCCGCACCCCTTCACACCGTCCCCTGCCCTGCAGGGACCCGCAGATATTGCCTGGCACTGTCCCCAAGGCTGGGCAACAGCGTTTCAGGCGAAGGGCTTCCACTGTCATGCAGACACGGGGAAACTGTGCCTGCGCCTGTGGGGGACAGCAGCAGCTCAGGTAGCCCAGCCCAGCCCAGAAGAGCCACCTCAGGGCTCCCATTATAGCTGGGTGCAGGCTCTGCCTCCCTGCTGAACCTGAGTGAGAAGAGCAGGGATATCTCTACTGTGGGACAACCTGGCCTCACCACAGCTCCATGCCCCAGCCAACCAGGATAATAACTCTTGCTGCTGAGGATGCTGGTGTTGGGTGTTTGTTTAATCCCGGCCTCTAATTGCCTTGAACGCAGTTCAAAAGACGGGTGCTTTGACTCTGTGGTGCCTGCCCAGCAGCCACGGCTTTGAGCAGGGTTTATATAGAAGTTGGGAGAAACCCTCATTAGAGAGATTAGCACAGGACAAATCCTCGTGTTTTGCACATGACATCAAGGGCAGAAAAGATGCCAGTGTGAAAGCAAGTTCTGTAGGCTCTGGCAGCTTGTCAGGAGAGTGAATGCTTCAGATTTATTTCTCCAAGTCTTTTATGAGCTTTCAGAAATTGATGGTCTTGTTTTAGCTGAGGTGACTGGAGAAACACATTTATTCTCTTAATCAAAACCCTGTAAACAGATGATAAATAGAAGAGAAAACCTCTTCTCTTTTAGTTCATTCACTGCAAGATAATACTTTCCATTAAAGCAGCAGCAGTGGAAAACTAACTGGAAGTGCAGAAGATAGAGGTGCATCATTAACAAAAATTAATAAATGTGGTAATATAAACTTAGGATGGAGATTCCACCTGCCGACTGCTGAACTTCAGTGCTTGCACTGAAAACATCTGAGTGGCAAGCGAGGAAGGGTTTCCTTCCTAATAGCCTTTTTGCATGCAAAATAAATTATTTAATTGTTTTAAAGACTGAATGGTCCTTATTTGCTCCCAAATCCTTTCCCCATCGTTACATCAGAGGTTATTGTAGAGCTGGTCTGGCTGTTAGACTTTCGGAACTGTCACAGCTGAGCATTTATTATCTACCTGGTAGGAGACAGTCTATGAGATCAATACACACACCAGACATGCATCTAAGTGCTTCTGTTCAGTACCCTGACAAAAATATCCCTAAAAAGCTCCTAGTATGCAGCAGTTCTTGCTCTCAATGCAACTTCTAGAGCAGAAAAATTAATAAACAAAAATAAAGTCGTGATAAGTGGTTCTGTGAGTCTGAAGCAACAGCTATTTGTTCAGGTCCACCATACTAACTAAAAACTGGCAACTCCCCCTGCTTCACTGAAAACTTTCCCTACCTTCTCCCTCCACCTTCCCCAGCTCTGTTGTTGAGCCATTTTAATAAGCATGTATAACGAAAAAAGTCATGGTTGTGTCTGTGCTATTCAATACTGATGTTCAGCCTCACCATTCTCCCACAAGAAGTTTTTGATCTATACAGCAAATTATTGCCATCATGTAGCTGAAGAGTTCATCCACACTGCGGACACTGTCATCAGCACTTTTAGGTTCTCAGATCTCTATATCAAAAACTTACTGTTTGACAGACAAACTGAAATATGATTCTACCTCATTTATGGAGGCATAAAGCAAATTAGCAATACCATATATTCTAAAATGGGTCTCAACTCACCTCACTTTGGATTCAATTTACCTGGAATTGCCTTTTGTCTGCTGCTTTTGACACAACATGTGAAAAAGACAGAAAGTGTGAAGAGTTGCTGAAAAAATATGTTGAAGAAGCTCAAGAGTTATAAATGGAAGCACTGGCTCAAAAACCATCTGAACAACACTCCTCCTCATCCTACTTAGCACCCAAATACATCTCTCTGGCGTGTGAAGGATCTGTCTCTGAATCTGTGTTAGACAATATCTTGTACCAAAGACATTGGTTACCCACATTACCTACATACTGTCTGAAAGCAATTAAAGGGAACACTCTCTTATCAGCATCACCAAAATTAAATCAAAACATACAGATAGCTAACCAATCAAACCCCTGAACTGATGGGTCTATACGCAAAATACTTGTCCAAGCAGCCATTTTAATCGAAGCTGGCTCAATTCAGATACTGATAGGAAGGTTCCTACTGCTATTTGAGACCCTATATGAGACAGAAAGAGTAAGGACAGGAAAAGGTGAGGTACTGAGGCAGGCAAGATAAGGTAAGTCAAGAAAATAGGCTTCTAATGTAGTACATGAGGAAGGAGAAATCTGCTGTTTTCAGAGAAGCTAGAGTGTGGAGAAAAGGAATAGCAGGTAGAGGATGACATGGAAATTACTTAGTGTGCAGGGGAAAGAGAACTGTGAGTAAAAGAGTGGCACACGTGTAGCTTTTATTATGATCACTTCCCTCCATCACACCTACATAATTTTACAAAACTGGGAGCACACTACAGCATGCAGTCCTGGCACAGATGTAGCACTAGTCTCTGGTCCTCAGTAATGCATTTCAGGAGTGCCTTCCCTGGCTGGGGTGGGGGGGGCACCCAGACAAACAGAAAAAGGACAGACAGATCCCACATCCTGGCGTCACTGCGCCGCCAGCAATGGTGGTTCTCTGCTGCTGCATGACACACCATGAGGAATGCACTGAACAAAATTACAAAAAGACAGTTGTCTTTCAGTTAGTCCTTGGCAAAACGGCAGGAACTGTCCGTTCCTTAGTGCATCGCTATTGAGAAGTTCCTCCATTTTTCTCACGCCATCACACTTAAATAAAGGAGCTGTTGTTGGGGCTGCACAGAATCAGCACTATACCAGTTTACAAATTAGCATCGTGAATTACTTTCTATTTACTACATAGTTTTACCATGTCTTGAAAAATGAGTAGTGCTTTGTGTTGGTACTACTGCCCTGAACTATCAAAGGACTTTTCAGGCAGCAAATCTGAGCACATGAGCCATGCCAAGGATCCAAACTGTGATTGCACTGCCTTATCCACATGCACTGGGCTTGCATGCCACAGTTTGGCAGATGGGGAGCTGCAGGGGTGGCTTCTGTGAGAAGCTTCTAGAAACTATCCCCCATGTCCAAGAGAGCCAATGGACCTCCAAGATGGACCCACCACTGGCCAAGGCCAAGCCCATCAGGGAAGGTGGTAGTACTTTGGAGATAACAGATTTAAAAGGGGGAAAGAAATTACTGCATAGTAGCAACTGCAGACAGAGGGAGGAGTGAAAATGTGTGAGAGGAACAGCCCTGCAGACACCAAGGAGAAGAAGGAGGGGCAGGAGGTGCTTCAGGTACAAGAGCAGAGATTCCCCTGCAGCCCCTGGTGCAGCCCATGGTGAGGCAGCTGTGTCCCTGCAGCCCATGGAGGTCTGCAGGGGACCAGAGACCCACCTGCAGCCTGGGGAGAACTCCACACCAGAGCAGGTGGATACCCAAAGGAGGCTGTGACCCTTTGGGAAGTCCTGACAGGACCTGTGGAGAGAGGAGCCTGTGCTGTAGCAGGCTTGCTGGCAGGACCTGTGACCCTGCAGGGACCCACGCTGGAGCAGTCTGTTCCTGCATGACTGCACCTGTGGAAAGGACTCATACTGGAGAAGTTCATGCAGGACTGTCTCCTGTGGGAGGCACCCCAGGCAGAAGCAGGGGCAGACTGTGAGGAGTCCTCCACTGAGGAGGAAGGAACAGAAGAGACATGATAGAATGACCACAGCCCCCATTCACTGTCTCTCTACACTGCTGGTGGGCAGAAGGTAGAGAAATTGGGAGTGAAGCTAAGCCCAGGAAGGGGGATACATGAGGGGAAGGTGTTTTTAAGATTTTATTTCTCATTACCCCACTCTGATTTGACTGGTAATAAATTATACTAATTTCCCTGAGTCTGTTGTGCTCATGATAGTAATTGATGAATGATCTGTCCCTGCCCTTATCTCAACCCACAAGCTTTTCTCTATATTCTAATTCCCCTGTCCAGCTGAGGAAGGCATGACAGAGTGGCTTCAGTGGGTATCTGCCATCCAGCAGGGGTCAACCCACCACCACACATCTGAGCTACTGGGTCGGGCTACCACACCTGAAACTGTGTTCAATTTCTAATTACAATATTTAGGATTTATGCTGAAAGTACAGGAAAACAGTATTTCAGCTATCTTGTAGACTGGATTCATGCACAGGGTCACCCCCAACAGAAAACTTCTCAGCCTGTCATCAAAGGCTGACAAAGAAATATATCCATATGCCAACACATTTTTGGGATAAGTACATTTACATATTTTTGTGGTAAGAGAGGAAATAAAGGAAAAGAATATTCAAAGGCACAGAAAAAGAAACCACTAAACACAATTCACACAAGTAATACAGAATTCCTGAGTAGTAAGTAAGCAGCAAGTTCACATTTTTTTTCTCAATGACACTATTGTTTCTCAGGCTCCTTCTACTGCACTCAAGCACAGATTAGTATCAAGCCAGAAAAGTATTTAGCCTGTGGAATTTTGGAAAGAATTTTGGTCAAAATAAAACATGCTACATATAAACTTGTGTGGAAACCAGTATATCAACAGAAGGAATAATATATATAATAAATATCATTATGGTCATTCATAATGACTCTAGAGATAACAAGAAGAAAGACAATTTTATAAGGAAACCTGCAGCAGAGGCTTTCGGACACCTGTGTGTGTTCTAGGTTTCCTGAATCTCCTAGCAAATTTATGTCCTTGGGATCTCTCAACACAAGCTGCTTCCCTGTTACCGGCTTACCCCTTGTCTCCCTGTCCTGTACATGGGAGAATGAGGACAAAGTCTGGGAATGTCAGAGCAGCTCTGAAGATCTCATGATCCTGCCGTTGCACAGAAACCCTCTTCATATGAACAGTCTCATCGACTCCTGGCTTCTCATATTTGAGTTATTTATCCAGTCCTTTTCTAATGCATGGAATTATTTTCCTGAAAACCAATTTATATGCTACAACATGTTCACATGTTGTTAGAATGGAAGAGCAACTCAGAGAAGAACAATCTGTTCAGGTCTCATGGAAAATACACCAGATGGATGCAGCCAGGAATTAAACCTAAGTTAAAGACAGTTTCACCGTCTTCCATGAGTTTTCTTTCCTCAACAACCACAAGGCTGCTCTACCCTATCAGTCTGGATGCTGGATTACTCAACCTTTCCTCGTGTCACCAATTTCACACGTCATCTTTTTGTGGATTTACCTGTAGGCCTCAAAGTGACAGAGAATGAAATTTATCTTACCTGATATGAGACATCTCCTGATTACTGAAATCTACACTTAACCTGTCATTCAGGGTTTCCTTTGTAGGATACTCTCTTAATAGAGAGAAATAGCTGGGTTTAGGGTGCAATTCACTTGGTCTGTTTTCTGTACTCACATTAGGAGCAGATGAACTGCACCACACAAGGCCTAACCTCAAATTATTTATTTCTTGTAAAGGGAGCCTTGGTTTCAGTGGTAGGTACCCAATATGCACGAGGGGTCTACATTTAGATAGATGAATCCCTCTTGGATTCTTCATGGATTTCTCACTGGGCCTTGTGGTGTGGCTGAACTTGCTTCCCTGAAGTCTGGAACCAACTGCAGTGGGAATTACTTAAAGACACACACTTCCAAAGCTCCGAATTTGCTGGCACTTTGCTTCTCACCTCCCCAGGGACACGTGCTAGCAGAAGCATGTACTCTGCACAACTTGTAAAAGAAGGTCCTACACTCATACACTGCTTTGGTAACACACAGAGCTGTGTCAGCTCTGCCAGGTCTTTCCACAGCCTTAAATAAACTTTATTTGCAGACACATTTTTACACTTCTAAGTCAGCTGTTGCTTTACTGTGGTTTTGTTCATTTCTGTCTGAGATAATAATTGAGAGCTTACATTTCTTTTGTAAGATCTTTCTTTCATCCTACTCCCTCTTTCAAGATGTCTGAGAAACTTTTTCAGTGATCATGATAGAGTATCATCATTTGGTTTATGACACTCAAAACTCTGTCACTTTCTAACTAAACAAGCCAAGCACACTTTTTCCAGTGTCCATATTATGTAGGAACATGGATGTAAGCTTAAGCTAGTTATAATTTAGATAAACACAATGCTGACTGGCAGATTAAACTGCTGCTGTGGTGACCACCTACCCAAAGACATCTTTATCTTCAGAATTATTTCATCGTCCTCTAGCCCAGGCTTACAATAAAGGCAGGCTTAGAATATGAAGTATGATTTACTTAAGGAAGCCAGAATCTGGAAGGTAAGAGAACTAAATCTCAGTTATTCTGACATTCACCAATACTCTGTGAAGGGAAAGAAGCACCTCCAGGGAACAACACATCCCGTTCTCAGACAGGCATCTTGGCCGGGTCCTGTTCTAATTCTGTCCTAATATTTCTACCTTGATCTTAAAAGAAGGTGAAGATGACTTGTTTGAATTCAGAAAGACACTGAAATTCTAAATATCTGAACTAAAATCCGATGAATGTCACTAAATGGCTGTGGTAGGGGAGGACCTGATCTACATAGAGTAGATTTATGCCAGTTCACAAAATATTAAGTGAAATAGGTAGACAGAGGCTCTCATCTCAACAATTCAGGTATGAAATAAATTGTTCCTATCATAGGGGAAGAAATAGGAAGAAGGAAATCCAGATCTGGCTGTGTACCACATAAAAAAAAACCCGAAAGATACGACAAGCACAGTATTTGAAATAATATCAAAAATTGTAGAGTCATAGTATAGTTTTGGTTGGAACCTTGCATTCAACTTTCCAGAGCCTGTTCCAGAAGACATTCTTCTCGCACAATTTTTATTCAAAATACTAATGCTACTACTTATCCCAATAGAAAATATGAAATGGAACAAAATATATTCATCCCTCATGACATGTAGACTAAATTCCAAGAACATTGCTGGACAAAGTAATGAATGCTCCCTTGCTTTAAGCAAGAGGATGTTTGTACATTCAATGAAAAAATATGTTTCCCCTGAGGTTCACTAAGGAATAAAGATAGCATTGATGACCATAGCAGGACTGAAGGTGAAGGTTTCACTTAACTGACCCAAATTTGCCTTGTTAACTGTACCATAAATTCTCTAGTTCTACATTACAATGGCATATCAGTCCTATATTCCTAGAAAAGCATAAAGTAGGAACTCTGGAATATATCACTGAGGGGAAAAAAAAAAAGAAGGGGAGGGGGAAAAACCAACCACAACCCAAAACTCCCAAGGAATGGGATCAGAAAAGGCCTCCTTAAATGAGGTTCCTGAGCTGAACTCAAACAGGATAAAGCTCTCCTAAACTGCTCACTCACAGGGAGGCAGGGGAAATAAAAGTCTTGAATACAAAACATTGGATTGTAGAAATGCATCATCAGCTGAAAATTTTTGTTGTCTTTTTAACTGCATTTATTTCCCAGAAAACTGAAAAACACCATTCTAGTTCTTCTACAGGATCAGAAACCAAATACACTATAACTAAGATTTGTTATTAAAACAAATAAATGTGACTCCTGACTCATATTTTCTAAACCCCTTGTATCTGTCACACTACGTAACTAAATGAGATTTACCAGATGTCCATAAACAGCGAGGGAGGCAAAGTCAGAAACCTTTCAGTCAAGAGACAGAAACAAATATTTTCTATCAAATAAACCCAATTTTTAATCCAAAGAGAAGGAAATTTTACTGCTGAGAGGTAGACAAGACAGTAGCAAATATCAAGTGCAGAAATTCCTTCAGGGACAAGGAGGAGACTTTTAAAATCAGGTAGATGTGCAACTTAGGGGACATGGAGGAAAAGGAGGAGCATTTCGCACGAGGAAATCCTGAACTTGAGCCTATGGAAAACACCAGGCACAGCAACTTTGTCCCACCTATGTCAGAAATTCCAAATAGAGGTATTTCACAGTAAAGCTTTAAGCTTCTTCATTACTTGTCATGTTCTGTGACTGCAAGTTGTTGCAGCCTGCAGCAGAGTTAGGATGTGGGGTACGCCTCTCTCTGATCCTCTCCTTCTGCCCCAGTTTTCATTCACTTAAAACAGGAGCCAAGGATGGTCATGGAAGAAGCACGTGAACCAAATCCACCAGCTTCTGAATCTTTGCATAAGGCTGAAAACACACTGTAAGATTTTTTTCCTCTGAGTCCCTGTGAGTTATCAACTTCAGTATTTGATGGACATTTAAAAAAGCATATGTAACTATATCTATAGTAGCAGAGAAGCTTCCCAGTTGCAGAGAAGGAACTTTGTGACTAAATATAAAGGCTAGTTAGACAGCCTGTATTTGTGTCCTAGCAGGGGGTTCATCTTTAGGAAAGAAGCTGATAGAAAAATAAATGGAAATGTTTGCTGGCAAGAAGAAGCCTGGAGTGCAGCAAAAAAAGATTGTGTAAAGAAGGTACAGCTGAATGAAGAAATGCCTGAATATTCTGTGACAAGCAATAAAGCAGCAACACTTGAGGTTATTTTCACAGAACCTGCCAAATCACATTAGAATCTGCATCGAGCCTGCAAAATCAAAGAGACAGAAGTTAAAAAATTCCAGAATTGAGGTTATTGCTTAATTTTATCCTCTTCTTCCACATAAGACTTCAGGCTTTACTCACTGTGTGCAATCTAAATCCCACACCGAACAAAAAGGAGATTTTCTTCTCAGTGTCCTCATGGCTATCACCTTTAGTATGTTGGTGCTCCACACAATTTCTGTTGAACATCACAAAAGCTCTGAGAACAGATTTGCCATTACAGGTAATATTATCTTTATCTTTAAAATAGAAATTTCAGCCATTACCACAGCATATATTTGTCATAGATCCATGTGCCTGAGTACTCCTGCTAAAAATCAGACACTTTGAGGGGGAGAGGGTGACCAACACCTTTCCTGGTCCTTAAGGAACTCAGAGGCAGAGGGGACCAAACTTCCAGGGCAGCACTGGGGGGTATAGCCAGACCACTGCAAAAAAGCAGTCTTGGGGCCACATCCAGGCCCCCCAGCTGAGCAGCACCAGCTGGCTGCTGTCTCCACTATGTCCAGCTCTTCCCTCCACAGCAAATGACCTTGAAAAAAGCTGTCTCTCAGGGTGCCACTTGTTATGAATGGATGATGTAGGTTTAAATCAGCTCTTGCCTTTTGCCCAGGCCTCTGGCAGCAGGCAGTCGTGTTATTGAGGTGTCCAGCACCCCCAAACCCACTCCCATTCACACATTTTTTAATAATGGCGGATTTGGTCTATTATAAAATGAATTATTTATTTATAGACATAAAAATAACAAGACATAAGACTTAAGACAGACAATTACTACACAGGGATAAGACAAAAAAGGGTCATACTAGTAAATACATACATACACGCGGAATTAAAGGTACCATTAAAATTACAGCTAGCAAAGAAATAGTAGAACTTAGGATTCAATGTTTCTTAGCATCCAGTTCTTGATGGAGCACACATAGAAGTCCTTTCTCTCAATTTCCAGAAAAGTAACCTCAAAAGCCCTTAAGGGGAGAAATCTCCTCACATGTTCCCAAAGGAGTGTATAAGAGACTTCTGCCTCTGTGATAATTGTGGGGACTTTTATAGACATAAGAACCGTGTCTTTTGGTCAAAAATATTTCTTTCATCTCTTCCCACATTCACTTTCCAGACTAAGATGTTGATTCTTAGCTGAGGGTCTGAGCCTCTTTGGCCCCAGAGATATCCCATGCTGGGCTTGTGACTCACCTGAGTTATCTCTTGTATGTGCACCAGCCATCTGTGGCAGAGAGAGGGGGTAGACATGTCCTGCCACACCACTGCACAAGCCAAGCAGAGAGTCAGAGGTCCAGTACCCCAGCTCGCTCTATGACTTTTATTCATCAGTGTGGAAAAAGCCAAAAAGTAAGCACCCATTCTCTTTTTTTACTTCTTTGATCACGTATCTGCAGGAAATTAATACCTCCCTAATTCATCCCCAAAGCTCCATGAAAGTCTTTGATGAATAATTGAACACTTTTTGCAAAAAAAAAAAAAAAAATTATTTTTGGTATCACACACTCAGAAGAGTTGTAAGTGATCATTTTAACATTTCCTTCTGTCCCTGAGTACTCAAGTGTGCAGTCTTAATGTTATTTCAAAACCTTAAAAAATCTTAAGGAAAAATAGTAATATAAGCAGTTATACTCCCCCTTATCTGTCTTCTTTGTAGGGATCTAAGTACCACTACCCTTGCTTTGTACTAATAGGATATTCAGCTATAGCGAGTGTTCCTCGTATTGGACAACTAATTCAATGTCAATGCTTGATGTGATGCTGTGCTTAGAAAAGTACCAATGACACCTTTTCATGAATAGATGAAAGATGCTGAACAGAGAAGTAAGGAGATGCTTTACTGCTGTGTTTTGCAGTGGTGACATCAATATTGAAAGTCCTTTTTCCGTGTATTGTTCTGGTGTCAGTGTATTAAAAAGGTTACCAAAAAAATTACCCAAAAGCAGGAGAATATATCTTAAAGACTCAAAAAATTTAATTTCTTTGGCTTACCAAAACAAAGCTGGGTGCTGACTTGACAGTTTTGTGACAACCAAATGCCAGGTAAAAAGTAGATCTCTGATCTAACAGAGAAAAGGTTTAACAGAGGGCAGGTCCAGATAAAAGGTATATATTTGAAAAAATTGCCACAAATTACCGAAGACAACCAATAACTGTCTGCCTCTTCATGTCTTCAAACCAAAACCAGACGCCCTCCTTAAAAAAAATGCTTCAGAAAATCCAGATGATTTTTCTCAACTTACAAGTAAAGAAAGGAACAGGAGGAAATAGATGAACGGTAAAGACTAGGTGACATTAGTTACCAGATTTCCTGGCCTCGAAGCTATTCCTTCGGCTTTCTGCGAAGTAGTTTCGGCCATCTATTGACAGTAGAGGAATAGTGAGGTCCGGGAACTTTTGAACTGCGCTCCAGATTTTGGCAAGATGCAATCTCTAATCCTTCTGTCCTTGTCCCCGTCCCAGTCCTCTGGAGCCACTCTCTCCTTCCCTGTCTCTTCCCTCTCACTCATGAGCCCCTCACGCCCATTTTCTCTTCTCTCGTCCCTCCCGCCGTCAATAGTGAGAGACGGCGAAGGGCAGAGAGGAGACCGGGAATGAAGCTCGCTGCTTTCATTTCTTTCATTCTAAATTAAAAGTTTCTTTAGAAGAACTGAAAAGGGAAATGGGGAGGCAGGGCACGCCGTGCCAGGAGAGACACGGTCGGTGCGAGCCCGACAAAGCAATTCCCCGTGCAGCACAAGCCCCCGGGCAGCCGTGCGCGGTCAGAGCCCTCGGGCCCGCAGCAGCACCCGCTCGCCACCTCCCGGGCAGGGAGAGGAAAAGGAGGGAAAAAACGGTTCTGCCGAAACCCGGGATCGAACCAGGGACCTTTAGATCTTCAGTCTAACGCTCTCCCAACTGAGCTATTTCGGCTGCCGTGGTACAAGCGTTACGGTGAGATTCTACTAATCCGTTCTTCCATTCCGATCACCCGACCGCTCGTATCTCGCGATTTAAATCAAATATGTCTAATTGGCTCTGCGGTGCCGGGTGCCACAAACGAGTCAATGATGGGTCTTTGCAAACAAAATTACGCCGTAAGCCAAAGACAAATCAGCAGTAACACAAAACATGCATATTCAAACATCTATGCACAACACACACGTCAGCATGAAGATGTTTTGGCAGTGGCTCCCTGGATTATTGGGGGAGGTAAAAGGAACTAGAACATTATGTGGGACTCAGGAGCATTAAATTGGCGGTATTTTAGCTTCAGTTTTCAGAGACCTTATTTTAAAGCCTGACAAGTTGTGTGCAGAGATGATGGTATCACAAAGAGACATGAATAGGAAGGGCACCAGCAGCTGCTTGTGTCCATGGTCTTGCTGGGAGACGCATGTGCCACTGGAGAAGTTCCCTGTGTCCACATAAATCACAAATCCTGACTAAGCAATGTTATAAGAAAAACAGTTTACATTCATGTTGTTGATTAGGCCTTTATTTCAACAGGCAACTGCTCGCACACTCCTGTGGCTACAGGTCAGAGGCCGAGGGTGCGTGTGAGTGCCTGCGTTAGCACCTGCGGTGGGCACCGACATCTCAAGTTTGTGTTGATTTGCACAGCCCATGGTCTAGGAAAAGCTGCCTGTGAGGGCATCTCCTATTCACACTTTCTGCACACTGTGAGGGGAGAGAGGCTGCTTTGCAAAACTGTCCACTGCTGCTCCCTCCTGTCAGTAAAAAAAAAAAAAACACTCTCTCCAGTAGTACTAGAGGAATTTAACAAATCCTTCCTTTTTCGAGTGGGGAAGAAGCAGCTTCATCCCAAGACACCCATGTGAATATTTGGTAACATAAATTACTCTATTTCCTTTTATTTTCAGCGTGTATTTTTCCTCAAGTTGTCCCACATTTGTGGGTTCTTCAGGAGCTAATATATTTTCAGGAGTCAAAGACCTGTTTTCAGAAGTACAAAGGCTGAGGACTGAGGCAGCAGTTCAGTGACTGAAAACAAAAACTCTACCAAAAAAATTCAGTTAGGGAGAGCTTAAAAAAACCCACCCACACTTGTGCTTAACAGGTGTATGAACAACATCCTGATACAAAATCTCATCTTCTCATGATTTTCCATTGCCACTGGCAATGATTGTTTTGCTGAGAAATGATGAATGTAATCCCTTAACAAGCAGGTCTCCTACGGACGCAGCTAACATAATCTTGTGATCTTTTGTGCAGATAAACTTCAAATGTGTCATAGCACGCACAGAAGTCAAAACACTATTGACTTAAGAGTTTTCATACATTACCACAACAATCAGAGGTACTATGGAGCAATGGGTCATTCCAATTTTTATTTTTAGAAATCTTTGTTTTGCCAGGTGAACTGGAAACGGCAATGGAAATAAAAGCTAAAGGTAATGCAAAACAAAATTAAACAAAAGAGAATGACAATTCCGTCTCAGCATATTTAATAAAAATGTCAGCTTTTCCTCTAACAGAATTTGGCAAGGGGGTTGTATTAAAAGTTCCTCCTTCTGAAGAGCAGAAAAGATATTTGCATTTCATGGCTGTCTAATGAGCATAAGAACAGAGTTTTAGCAAAATGGAGCATTCTGAGTCAAAAAAACACAAACAAAAAAAAAAACCCACATTTTTCACCCACAATCCTTCTCTTACATCAAAGAAAGTACAGGGTGGACAACCAAAAGCTATTTTCTAAGTCCATCATCTTATGACAATGTAAACCAGCCTCAACTACAGCTAACACCTCTTAATGCCAAGCAGCACACAAATTTAAGTGAGTGCCAAGGTCAGAGCAAAGTAAGGGTTCTCTCTGTTGCACAAACTGGAGCCAACACACACACACACACACACACACACACCAGACATCCCACAGCTCGCAGGGTAAGCTGTGCCTGCCCCAGCCCTGGCAGTGCTCAAGGCCAGGATGGATAGGGCTCTGTATCCCTGCACATGGCAAGAGGCTTGAACTAGGCGATCTTTAAGGTCCTTTCCCACCCAAACCAATCTATGATTCTGTGATTGCAGCTGGCCCTGCCTCAGCTGCCCACTTCAATGTCTTCCAAATCCTTTCACTTGCTACTGGCAAGGGACGAACGGGATAGCAGCTGTGGTACATCAGGACAGTGAGGTAGCAATGTTGGCTTTCCCCAATGCATAAGGGATTTCAGGAGCTGCTTCCCAAAGATCTAATCCAACTCAGAACAGCAATCCCAAAAAGAGACGCAAACTGACAGCAGTCCCCATATAACTTCCCAAGTTTGTGACAGAACCTGGATCAAAACCTTTGCCAAAGTCCAGCCCTTCTCCCTTTGAAAGTTTAAGCAATATAAGTGACATACACATTTACTCCATTTATTTTCTTGCCGGTGTGGCCTCACTTTGTTCTGTGACACAAACCTTGAGAGAATGGACTGAAAGATTAGAGTGTTCACAGTATTTTACATCACTGCCTTGGCCTTCTGCAGAAATGCTTCCCAGTAAAATCAGTGAGAAATAAAACCTAAAAGCATCACACTTCTCCACATTGACAGTGCACTGGTTGATCCTTTGTCCTTTTCTTCTTACAGAAGCCAGAAGGCTAATGGCAAAATAAGCTGTCTTCTTTAACAGATAATAGACTTTTCCCTGTGAAAGAAATGCTCCTACCAGACCACTCGCCTGCCAAGAAAATCTGATCTACAGCAAAGTAGCTCAAAACAAAAGCCTCCTAGATTTTTTAAATTAAAAAAAAATATTTCAATGTATTTCAATATTTTTAAATGTGCATGTATGTATTTATTTTTATATATACAAGTAGTTACACAAAGCAAAAAATCTCAAAACCTTTGATGAATTAAATCCTAAAAAACATTTAAATAAACTAGAACAGCTTCCATTAAAAATTAATAGATCCTATTGAAAGTCCACTCCCGGTAATATCACTTCTTTGGATAGTCACATAAATATCAAAGCCTGCATCTTCAGAATCTAAACACTAAAAACAACTTTCAAAAGTTCTATTCAATAAACTGATCACCCACTACTGCTTTCTTCTGCGTATTTCTGATAACACAGTTTTCAGTGTTCCAAAGACACTGTACCTATTTTCAAAGGTTTAAGATATTCTTAAATTAAGGTTTATGCAGGTTTAAAATAATAAGATTTTAGTTATCTGTAATCTCTACTCCTAAAAACACAACACAGCCAGTACAAGGAGATGTGAAAGACACATTTTCATGCAACCCACTCAAAGCAGCTGTCACAGTAATCACAAACACAGCTAAGACAGATCTTTCCAGCACTTCAGCTATTTCTGGTACTGACTTCTGTAAAATACAAAACAGTAAGATGGTTATCGTAAGGAAGTATGCACATTGTAAGTAAGCTGTATCTCAAGAATAAGTATAAAAATTAAGGAAATATTTGAATGTAGTCAGCAACATGCGTTTGACAATGACATTTCAGTGATTCATCGGTAGAAGCACATCTGGTAAGCCAAGTAGGCTAACAGATCATTACATATGAAGTTCTTTAACTTCTATCTGTCCCAAATGGAGGCTTTTACTTCCAAACCAAGTATCAGAAGCCCAAAAAATATAAATCCCACACAATTCAAGTAGAGTATTATCATCCCACTTTGTTACAGAAAACTCACCTCCAATAACAGGCTCTTAGACTTTAAAAACCCATACTTGGCACTACAGTAAGCCTAGAAACTTCCTGGTCAGCCTTCTTTTACAGCGACTCTTGCCAACCAAAAGTGGCTTTTATCAACAGCACCATGCACCACTCAAGAGGTGTGATGAAGCTGGGAACACTTGTGCTTCAAGAGTTCTCCCAGTTTCCGAGACCCTTTGAAGTCACAGCTTTTTCTGAGTACACCACAGCATCCCAGTCCTGTGCCTCCTGCAGCTCTGCCCAGGGGCCACAGAGGATCAGGGACTGTGCCAACTACAGAAGCTGAAGTGATAAAACCAAGAACAGTTGGTCTCTTATGTTTGCTAGAAAAGTGAAGGTAATTTTTTCATGACAGAGGAAGAGCTAAGAAATATTTTTTTAAAAAACCTACCATGTACTTTTTCAGCATGTTTTTCTTAATTAAGAGAAACCAGTTACACCATAATATTTATTACTAAATCAACTTCGAACAAGATTCATTGACATATTTCTAGAATTGAAAGTTTTTTCCAAATTTTATATTAAAACTCAAATACTGTTTTATCTTTAAAATGTTTATTACAGAAAAAAATTGGTGAAACACTGCATTGATTAAGGTCTGCCAACCCACAATTCACAGAAAAAAAAGAATTTAAAAAAATTTTCTCCATAAGTAGCCTTCATATCACAGGAAATAAGATCATTGAAACGTTAATTGTGTTCCAGTATTTCAAGTTTGTTACAATTACAGCTAAGGAAAGGGAATTAACAAGTAATAGACAGTAATACAGTAAAAAGCAGACAAAGTTTAAGGAAATGCTTGTGGAAATCTCAGCCAGAACACCTGCTACTTCTCGACATCTTTCCCGCCTTGTTCCCCTTAAAAAGGGGCATTTAAAGTTATAGAGTAGATAAGTTTAGTCAGTCATCTACAAAAGTTAATAGTGCACCAGCAGAGAAATGGACAGAACCATACAGGTACTGTATCCAGCTTTTGTCAACCAATTTACAGTCTCCAAAAAATATAGAATTTCTCCCCTTGATTAAAAATAAAACCCAACTCTTTGAAGTGACAAAAAATTATATATATATATTACACTATAAAAACAAACTAATACAGATGAATAATTCCAAACAAAACCAAGTTTAACTCCCAGTCCCAAAAGCTGCAATCACAGCTAATTATTCTTAATAAGGCAGATTTTACTTCAGTTACACTAATTTATAACATTATAAATATTCTTCACTCCATACAGTTTTTTTTTAAATCAATACCCAGTGAGAATAGGGTATTGCACCAAAAGCTGAAATTAAGAGGTTCAACTTATAAAGTGCTGAAACCATTCCAAAGTTGTGCCATACTGTGGTTCTTGGCTCATCATGGTTCATGTATCTTGACGACATTAAGAGTCCAGTGTGGCCACTTGATTGCAGGCTTTGAAGAAAAGATCATATGAGGTAGAAAAAACTCCTTCAGGTTCTGTGCCACACTATGGACCACCGAGCTGAGCAAATGGCTCTGTCACAGGAAAGGGCTCCAAAGCTTTCTCTGAGTTTTTCCAGTTGTGAAAATTTTCTCTGTACCATTCAACTAATATGGAGACAGTGTTGATAAGTCAAGTTGACCAGAGATAAAAGGGAAATACAAATATTCCACAGACATCATAAGACTAACAATATGCTATTTTTCTTTATGGAAAATTTTAACCTACAATATTAGAAAAATCTAGTTTAAACTTCTCAAATTCTTTATGCAAGACTTACTCTATCATTAAAAAGTGATTATCCCAGTTTTTTCAGTCATGTAAATTCACTACTTAGAAAGCAGACAATTTTATGTAAAATTCAAGTGTTACATTCAATCTCTTCAGCTTCTCAGTAACTAACCTCTAACCCATTTCCCCCCTTTCCCTCTCCCTCCTCCCATCACTCCTAATCAGTGTAAAAGTCATCGGTCTTACTTGTTTTCATTATTCCTTCTTTCCAAGGCACTTTAGGTCTCCATCCTAAGTTATGCATTTTTTCGGAATTCATTGGATATCTCAGGTCATTTGTAGGCCTGATGAAGTATAAAATGCATATGGAAAACAATCTGATTATACTTCTTCATTAATTAGAGATGCAGTACCTCACATTGTCTTCCAGGGAACATTAGATATGCTTCAATTTTGAAAATTCCCATCAACATGAACGGATTGCCTTGCTTTCAAAAAATACGTGGCAGCTGAGTGCAGCTACAACAATACAATTCAGTTTGTACAGTCAACTACTTGAAATTGACTAGAATAAATATTAATTAGTATTTTATTGGCACAAAAATGAACGCAAAACTCGAATCACTGCCAACGCAATTGTGCAAATCAGTGCATTTGCAATGCAGAGCCAGTGTTTTCTAATATTAGCATTTACATTTTTCATCCTGAAAACCCACAAATTCACACATACTTTAGATTTAAAACACACAGGTTTCCAAAGTGGCATCATTACAGTGGCTCACTAGCTACACAAGCTTAGTAATACTGAATATGTAGAATCCCAAGCTGCAAGATTCAACACAGAAAGACACATTTTATATTTAAGCATGGAAGAAATTTTCACTTCCGCAGTCTGGCAGATAGGTAGCCTAGTCTAGCATTCCTGCACTACTGGCACTGGCATACTGAATAGTCAAGGTACATGTGCAGGCACAAACCAAGTACTTATCACTGTTACTATAACATGCTAATCTCGAGCAGAAGCAGAACTAATTTTTCCATAGCAAGTAACCCCCATGACCTTTAAATCACTCATTATAGAATTAAATAGTTAGAATTAAATAGTCATACATTAGGTATGTTAACAATCTTTTATAAGACCTCAACATTCCCTGAAACACCTATTCCTTTGTGGTTAGTTTTCCCAAGCCCATTTATGTTTAAACATTAGCAGACAGGGCCCAATACACATGCAGAAACATCTCAGACTGAATTACACTGAGAACTCCTGCACACTCACATCATGTGAGCCAAAGGCAATCTATTCAAAGTCCTGTGATACACTCAGATAGGATTCTGAAGAACATTTCCTTTTAATAACAAAAGTTAGTACGTTTTTAAAGATACTTCAGTTGCCATGATAACAATCCAAATGTGAACAGAAAGTGAGAATTCTAAAGGCCATAATACTTAACTGCTATCAGTAGACACGTCATTTCTAATCACTCTGGAGAGAGTGATATCTAAAGTAAGCAGAGGCTCATTGTTGCTGCAGAAAAGAAATGGCGATAAAAGAACAGAGCCAAACCAAGTCTGAAATTAAGGACAGAAACACACAGCAAAAGCATACTATAAAAGCTACCCATTTTTACCACTGCCCTAACTTTGGTACCTTAGAGCTTTACATCTACTTTTGAGATAGCAGCTACAGCTTAAGATAGAAATCTAAAGCTAACTACACTCCATAGGCACATTTTCTGCCTGTGGAGAATGGGTCTTACTATAAAGTAGATATAAGTCTGAATTAGTCACATTAACACCAAAATACTAAAGCTAAGCAAGAGATAATGGGATTCATCTCACTCAGTGATGCTGAATACAAAGTACAATGAATAAACTGTCCAAACTACCATGAAGGAAAGATTTCATTGCTCTGTAATACCTGTCCTCTTCCCAGAGCAGACTTCTGTAGTGAGAAGTATGAAGGAAGTTTGAAGACAGATGGATTAGCATTACACATTCCCCTTCAAGACACACATTCTGACCCACAGATCCAAATAATAAAGGAAAATCCTGTTTTTCTATACAGAACCCTGATCACAGATGTCAAATACACTAGCAAAAAAAAAAAAATTAAGGAAGCAAAATAGCTCTTACTCCCTCAAGCAGAAACAGCTGGAGCAGAAACAGTTCTACAAAAAACTATTTGGTTAAGAGTCTCAGAAACCTTCAGGATAAAACTATCCCGCACGTTTTAGATAGATAGATATAGATATCTAGATATAGAGATAGATAAAACTATCCACATTCCTCACCTGTCTTTGACATAATCCATCCAGTGCTCCATTTCAGACTCTGAACTGGTCTTCTTTATCTGTCAAGAAGAAAAACAAGTATCACTCCCATACATCTTAGGCTGTCTAAACATATATTTGAGAAATAGGGGGCTTTAAACAAGATTTAAGTTTGTTAAGAAAAAACCACTACCAAATAAAAAATATGAACCACAAACAGAAATGGTCTTTCATATACTGAGTCTTCAAACCAAAATTATCAGAATTATCTGGAACAATTCCAACCTGTCTCCTTCATCTGAGCACTTCCAGAACATCCATAATCAAACTGTTAGATTTTAATAATGCCACATTCTCAGACCAAAACTAAAGCAGTCAGCATGAAAAAAAAATGGTAATTAATCATGATGCCAGTTATGTCCCAGTCAGGATAACTGATGCAGCAGCCCAACGGAGGACAGCCCATGCTGCAAACTTACACAGTCCAGCTGCCACGGAAAGGGTAGCACATCATTTTGCTGCAAGGATCTTCCAACACCCATCACAAGCCTAAGCTCTTTCAGAGCTACAAAAGGTGTGTAGAATTATTCATATGTGCAATGAAAACTGGTAAAAAAAAGCATCAGAACTCTTTACTCACTAAATGGATCAGCTCCTTAGCAAGCTGGGCAATGGACATCTCAAAGTTAGTTCCAATGTTATAAATTTCACCTGGTTTCCCCTCCTTCAGGACAGTAAGGAACGCTTCTACCACATCAGTCGCATAAAGGAAATTCCTTCTCTGAAGTCCAGAACCATGAATACAGCTTAAGAAAATAAAAAGACAAAACAATTTTGTTAATCCTCAAATAGACGCGTTCAATTTACTGGACTGTGTTTTAAGCAGTTTTGCTGTCAGATGGTTACCTGAAGGTACCTTAAGTAGCTGACATGCAAACAATCCTTTACTTTAAGGAAATCCTATTATTAAAATAACTGATTAATAACTTGGTTATGTAATTAGCATTTTACAAACTAGCACATATTTATAACTGCAATTACAGTTTTATAGCACAAATACTACCAAAAAAATGCAAGTTACCTACCATTTTCTGTTCTGTTGCAACAAAGATATAAACTTTGGAATAACCTAAGGAATTGAACAAAAAAAAACCCCATGACTCCACTATTTTAGAAGCTGTTATTCTGCAAAGAATAAGGAACTTCAACAGTTATGTAGCATTAAATATTTAAATAAGATCCTTTAAATATTTTTAAGTTTTATTAAGTCTAATGAAAGAATGTATCAAGCCTGGAAACTGCAAGGATTTTGGTTTGTAAGAGTAGATGCCTCTACTGTATTGTAAACCTTATGTTTCTGGCAGTTACAAATGTAAAATTTTTACCAAAAAAAAAAAAAAAAAGAAGTTTCCATTACTTTTGCACAGAGCAGTGCATTAGAGTCTAACTAGAAATAATTATTGCCAACAGTTTAGAACAAGGTTTAAACATCCAGCAAACTGCAGTAAATCTAGAACCAAAGAGTTGTTAAAATAGTTAAATTTGGAAGAGAATCAACAGAGAATTTTAAGATAATGTGGATAAACACGGATCAAGTGACTGTGCTTGCTGCACAAAGATTTACAATATTATGTTCATCTACAAGCTTAGATGCATTCATAATGCCCCAGATACTTCAGAACAGCTGGCCCCACTACTAAAGTCCTTAAACTGAAGCCATTAGAAAACTACTCAAATTACTTTAATTTTGTTAACTTCCTACTCTAAACATAGGAGCAGGATACTAGGTAAAACTAAAGATTCATCAAGCCTAGCGCTGTGTTCTTAGCAGTAACTAAAATTTGGTATGTGAGGAAGAATATAAAGTCAAAAGCAAGCAAATAGTGATACATCCCCTGAATAGACCCCCAGCAATCATGCAACCTGTAGCAAGACACAGATCAGTGCAAAACATACTCTAAAAGCCATTGCTTATCCACCTGCAATAATGCAGGTGAATATAAATTTATTTGGGAAAAAAACCCACAAAAGGTGAAAAGCAATTTAAATTTAAAAACACCTCTGTAGTACTGTAAAATATAGCTACATTTCCCACCAGTTCCAAACTCCAAAGAGTACATGTGATTATCATTTTCTTTCCATCAGTGTATTTCCATTCACTAACCAAGCAGAGTCTGGTATTGACTTAAAAAAGCAACTCCTGCTCACTAATAACTGTTTTAAATAGTTACCCTGAAAGGCCTGTATGAACACATGCAAAGACAGTCACTTTGCACTACTTCTCACCTTATATATGAATGCTATAGCCCCATCTTACTTATTTTCTGTGCAGGTTAGAAGATCCCTTTCTATAACAGACATATTATATTCTCAGTTTATTTTTTGAAATGTTCCCCTTAGTTATTAAACACTACCAATTACAGACCATGACACGTGAGTTAATGTAATCTGTAGGGGAACTCTGTCAAAATATCCTTTGAAAAATAGAAAAATTACAAAATGAAGTTGCCGTCATAAAACTCATTTAAACTAGAAGTCTCTAACTGAAGTTTTATCCGCAATCAAAAAATATGTGTTCAGGGTAAGACATCTTAATGTGAGCTCAAAATATATAACCACATGTTAATTTCAAGACTGCTTTTTTCAAAAGTCATCCCATGCACATGAGAAAAAAGTAACCTCACTGCAACCCTGAATTATGGTACACTGAAGCTCAGAGTAAAGCACAGTTTAACTTACTTTTTCTGGATACTGATGTGGTCCATAAACATTACTGCTCCGTGTGATGACAACTGGAAACTGGAGAGCATTAAGCACATGGGTGATTACACAGGAAAGCATATACCAGTAAAAATCTGTAGGCTTCCTGCTGATCAATAAACAAACTGACACATGCACAGTGCTTACTCAAAAATCTGCAAGCCCTTACAAAGGTTACTGAATTAAGCTGTGTTTCTGTCAAACAGGCAAGGGCCTCCAGCTTTCTCAGCCTGTTAGGAGCACCACAAGCGACAAATGTTTGAAATCTCTCTTGCTCTGAACCACCACAGGACACAGCATATGTGTGTCTTGTTGACTGACCACTGGCTTACTCCTACTTATTCCAACATGTTTCACAGGTCACTAACATCTTATTCCTGTCCACTTTATATCAAAAACATCATATATCAAGAACAAAAATCTAAAGTATTCAAAATATTAAATGTGTTTGCTTAAACAAATCTGACTAATGGGGCTTTTTCTTCTGTTAGGTTTTTTTTGCTTTAACTATAAGCCTAGTCGTAATACAATTTGAATTATGCATGTTCTACTTCTTTGTAATATTTTTGTACTGCCTTCAAATTTAGCACCGGTTTTTAAATTCCTAATGTTCTCTTTGACCATTCTATCAAAGCACATTTTTAGATACTACAGTTCAGATTTAAAAACCAAAAAAGAAAAACATCTGACCTGTCCCCACTGTCTTGCAGTGTATCTTCACCACTTATTGGTGGACATTCTCCAACACATCCAAACTAAGAGGTGGCACTGTGTGGACTAGTACTGATTTTTCTTTTATAATCTAACGTACATACTACAGACACAATTACAGGCTTCAGAGTTTTTGAAGCTTCCATTGACTTACTTGGTACCTTTCCCAATAAGACTGAACAAAACACTCTGCAGCTGCTTTAGAGGAGGCATAGGGATTTGTCGGACGTTTTGGTGAGGATTCGTCAAATTCCTAAAATGAAAAGAAAAATTTGCATTACTCAATTTCTTTTGCTCAGATAAGCCTTAAAGTTACGAAAGAAATAAAAATCCCTAAATATCCAAGCACATCAGTCAGACAAAGTCCCCTTACAGCAGAAGACCATAACAAAAGACAGCCTATTTATTGAACATAGGAGGCAGCCAGATTACCAGCAGTAATATTTTTATACTTCTAGCCGAGTTACCTCACAGTAACAGGTCCTCAGATTTTTATCTTATAAAATAATCACTGTTGCCACAGGGAGGCTCAATCCTTTTAAGGCTCATATTGCCTCAGAGAGCCATTGGATCACCACTAGCAAATTGACCATTCAGTCCTAAATAAAAGAGGTTTTTCTTAAATTTTTCTGTAACCTTATTTCTGTAAAAAAATGTAGAATTGCAACCCAAAAACCTCCAAAGCAAGGCTTCAACAATTCTGACCAGTTCCAGAACAGGTATCTTCCAGGCTATCCTGACACTTTAATCTACTTCTCACTTGAAGGGAGGAAAAAACAAACCAAAAGAAGGAGGGGTACTACACAAGATGTGGTTGGTAACAATCACCTTGACTTGATTAAAACACTGTTCTTGTCTGACCTTTGCCTCTGAAACTAACTGGCCTTCCTCCCCTGAAAAAAAAAATTCTACGAGAACTTTAAATGTGATTCACAAAGAGAAATAAAACAGATTAAAGTTCTCTTTTCAAGGCCCAGAGACAGAAAAATTTCGCTTGAAGGTATCAGTCAAGCTGCGGGTCTACACACAAGAAAACATCATCCTTGGGTATCACAAAAGCCTACAGACAGAAGTTGTATTGAAGGAACTGATAAAGACATGGCAATAATAAGGAAGTGCATAGAATTCTTCTGAAATACATTAATATTTTCATGGACTATGGCAAAAGGCTCCTTGACTGTAATTTATGCCTTCAAAAAGATGAACATGCATAACTTGCCTTTTTACTGAGCTAAATTACATTTCCTGTATTAAGGTCAGGTATAAATTGTCAAAAATCAAAGATCTCCATAGAACAAGAAACATCTGAATATTTATTACAGTAATACAGGAATTGTTTCCTGTTTGAATTGTCACTACCTACAGTTCAGTTAGCATTTTAGCTAGAGCATAAAAGCAGCTCCCTGCCTGTCAAGCTGTGTACATTACTGAAGTCTCTTGAATGCTCCAGGACAAAACCCGTATAATACACTCCTTTGATACTATCTCTGACGAGTAGTGACCCCATTAACGACCCATATCTCACTGGTTTAGGAAACAAACATTCAAACTAAAACATGTCATCAAAAAAAAAAAGATCAGGACAATTTTGATACTCAGTTTTCTAGAAGCAACCAGTGCTTACTTACAAGTTCCAGTATTATAAGAAATAGCTCAAAAGTCAAACATTTACAGGGGCCAAGCAAAGTTAGACCCAACTCTGTTTTCACTATTAAAAGCAGGTAACTAGAAAATTCCTCATGCATTTTCAAACTCACCTCATCAGTGCTACCTCCATATACTTCATCTGTACTAACATAGACAAACTTCTCCACATTGGCTTCATGTGCAGCAGCAACCAGCACATTAGTGCCATAAACATTCACGTAGGTGAATTCCAGGGCACGCCAAAATGAAAGGTCTGCATAAAAAAATTCAGACATTTCTGATTACATTTAGGCAAGACAGGGCTATAGGTTACTCTTGGACACTGCAATATAGACCTGTCAGATAGCAAGGTCCGTATTAAATGAAGGCACCTTCTACACTCACTTGAAGACAAAAATCCTTGTTCTCAACAAGAGGCTGGAATCATGAGTAAGATCTTGTTTGCTACAGACTTTTTAATCTAAAATAGCATCATCTAACTTTTAAGTGGCAGCATAACTACTTCCCATCTCAGTAGGAAAGGCTAAGCACAGTAAGAAAAGTGCCGTTCAGAGACAGTTGCAAGACTCTTGTTGATTCTTACAGCTGTTCCACTGACCTAATGACTTTGTGCCCATCGAAGCTGACAATTTCGAGAAGTATTTTCCTGGAGAATTCTTTGAGGATTTCTTCTCATGATGGAAGGAGTATGGTGGGGATTGTTCTTATTAACAGTGATACTGAAAACCAGCAATCTGACACAGGCACTTTAAAATTAATTCTCTCTTTTTAGTGCTGAAACAAGATTCCAACGGGACTTATGCCTAATCCTTCAGCTTTCATGCGGTTTTTTCATGTGACATTGGAGCCAATTAAGTAAAAACTTCGGATTATGTACAAAGCCCCCCTCCACTGTCTTTATGCCTCCCTCAGTACACTGTCAGCTACATGTGAGTCTAGATGGAATTTAAAAATGTAATGCTGACAAAAAGGTACATTACCATTTATGTGCAATGAAAACAAGACAACAGTTAGATGAAGCACTTTTTAAATCAAGGCTGTGAAACCCTTTAGGTCAAAAAGGCCGCCAGACATTCAGCCATGTGATTTGTAGAGACAAACTGGATCCTTGGTTTATATGAAGGGAAAAGACAAAAAGTGTACTGGCATGTATTTCAAGCAGGTATAGCCATGAAAAACAATACCAAAACATGCAGCAATGCTCACCTACATGTGTTTGAGCTGCAAAATGAAGGACTATATCTATTTTCTCAGTTTCGAAGAGCTGCTTTATAAAATCAGGTTCACAAATATCTCCCTAAACAGAAAAAAAAAATAGCAAATTATTTTTGATAGAACATAGTCAGCTTCCATTTATACCAAGTGTCACATAAGAAACCATTACAAAGGGAACACAGGATACAAACAGCATTACCACATGAGTTCTGGGCCATTTATCAATGCCATGTCTAAAATAAGACCATACATAAAATTTCACCCATTTTTTAAAAAATCCTCAACGAAACTTATTTCAGAATTTATACTACTATTAACATTAGAAACAGCAACGTTCCCAAAAATACACACGACAAAAGTATAGTGTGGAGCTCCAACACTGAGGCTGAAATGCCAAGTTCCCAGAGCGAGTCAGAGTTCCCAGTGTGACAAGCAGACAGGGACATCTAGTGGCATTGCAAAAGGAGAAGCAGATTCCCACTAAAGGGGGATTAGATTATATATTGCAAGACTTCTGCTGTTTGCTGTTTATTCCGGTGATTTATTTTTTTAATTGGTATATTTTTTAAAAAGAGACATTATTTTGAACTAAATGGCTAGTTACTGAATTTTTTTAATTGAGATTCAAGCTTAGTACATATATGCTGAACAGCAACAGAAATTGTGATTAAAAAGTATCTTTCATACAGCCCCTGAGTCAAATTTTCTAAACTTACTGTTCTACTTTCCAAAACAGACTTCCTTTCTACAGTACCACTGGAGTGTATATCCTTCTTGCTGTCTCCTAAGGTCAGTACCAGTGTTACAGTTCTAATCATAAGGGTTGCATATCAGAGATTATCTCTTCCAGCACATTTTTTCCTGTCAGTGTAAACTGCTGGTTGCATACCAGCTGGATGTTAAGCTATGATCAACTGTCCCTAAAACCAAAAACAGAACCAAACAAATACCACACACACCAAACCACAAAAAAAAAAACCCCACAGTGAAAAGTTGGAATTATTTATACTGATGTAAGTTTTGTGACAAGATACTCCCACCCTCGTTCAAAAAGCAGTATAGCCCTATCATTCCTAGTTACTGTTCCCCCGCTTCACATACAGGTCTGACTGTTTAAAGGATGTCCTGTAGATCCCCAAGCTCTCCCCAACAATTAAACGTTACTATCTATCCAGGTCACAAGACTTTTATATGGCATTCATACATTTCATATTGCACACTGGAAACAATCAAAGACCTTAGGAAAAACAAGCCATTTCGGTCATGCTGAAACTGCACACGTGCACGTCTGCATACAGGCTGTCCCTTTCCCCTCATGCAACTTTTACCCCAATAGCTCAGAGATAACCCCTTACTGAAATAAAGAGGCAAGTTCACAAAAACATAAACAGCCATGGGTGTCACCAACAGGTGAGGGCGAGTTCAACTCCCAACCTCACCTGAATCTAAGAAAAAATGCAAGTTTACACCTACTATCTCTAACAAAGGCACTGTTTCAGAAAACTGAACTATGTGCCTTTCTCGGATGTCCTGCAACCTTGGGCAGACCCCAAGACAAGAGAGATGAGCGTCAGCACTGCCCTCTGTAGACAGGAAGAACCTCAGCATACAAGCCCAGCAAGTCAGAGTATTGATGTGAACAATAAATCAAATCCATTTCCGGTCTGAAGACAAAACTGTGGAAGCAGTACACCAAAAATCCATAAAAAGTCACGTTTTGTCAAAGAGAAGGCTTTATCACCTGGATAAACTTGTAGTTTTCCTTCCCAGAGACAGTTTCAAGATTCTTCAAGCTTGCACAGTAGTCGAGCTAAAGAGAAATACCATACAACATCAATAAGCGGGCTTCAGGGAAGCAAAAAAGCTAACTCAAACCCAACCCAACCATTAGAAAGTCTGAGAATAAAGTAAAAACTTATTTCAAAAAAAAACCTACTTCACAAGCAGATGTAAAGCTTTAAAAGCACAAATCACCAAAAGATACCCTAACTGCAAAAATCCTTAAACAGACATTTAGAGCCTGAAAAGCTTCATTCTTTTTCTGAACACCAGCTGATTTTTTTTTTCTGCACAGGAACAAATGGATAATCAAACAAAAATTAATAACTAACAATAAGCCATATAAATTTCAACATATTATAGATTGCATTATAAATCACTTAAAACAGGCGTCCATTTCAAGAAAGAAAACAAGTTATTACCTTATCTAGATTTATAATCAGATAGTTTGGATAGTTTTTCACAAGAGAGACGACTACATGTGAAGCGCTGCAGGACAGAAGAAAAATAAATTTTACAGTTATATACTGGGCTTTAAGGTAATAAAGAGATGACAAATTACAAATAAGTTCAGCAATATCAAAAGTCTTTGGGAGAAGAAGGGGATATATTCAAGACAGCTGAAACACGAATTCAAAGACATTTTAAAATACGTCAACATTATTCTAATATATATTCTATACAATATTCTAATATATATAAGTACATTATTCTAATATATATAAGTGCATATTGCTAAGAAACTAAAAATCAGAACAAAAGTTTATGCTATAACAAAAGAAACCAGCACTGCCCACAGTCACATTAAAAAATCCTGTTATATGCTATATTCGATTGCCATTCTAAAACACTTTCGCACTCTAAAGCTTACGTATTAGGTATCAGGGAGAACCAGTCAACACTCCTAACCTACAACAGTGACTCCCATCACTCAAGTCTCTGACACTGCTGCTAGGTGTAAGAAGTGACAACCAGACAATCAGGTGGCATTGCCTCTTTGGCACGTTGTGTACATGAAGCTCACTCAGAGTCCAGGTTAGCAGGGGTTATTCACACATAGAAATTTAACCCTCTCACAGCTTCAGACTCCGAGCACACTGATGGGCTCAAGCTTAAAGAGGACCAGACCTTTCTCTAACTCAAACTGAGCCCACAGCACTGGGGGTTGATACGGGAAAAAGCAGCTGGCTCGAAGCCCTGTCAACCCCAACCCAAAGAATCCATTAGGCTGGAAAAGACCTGCAATCATCGAGTCCAACTTACGACCAAACACAACCTTGTTAACTAGACCATGGCACTAAGTGCCATGTACAGTTATTTCCTGAACACCTGCAGGGACAGTGACTCCTGCACCTCCCTGGGCAGTCCATTCCAATACCTAACCATTCTTTCTGTGAATAAATTCTTCGTAATGTCCAACCAAAACCTCCGCTGGCGCAGCTAAAGACTGTGTCCTCTCGTCCTGTCATCTGCTGCCTGGGAGAAGAGGCTGAACCGCACCTGCCTACACCCCTCTTTCAGGGAGTTAGAGAGAGCAATAAGGTTGTTCTGCCAGGAGGCTCAGGCAAAACAGCCCCAGCACCCTCAGCCGATCCTCATAAGGCTTGTACTCCAGGCTCTTCACCAGCTCTGGGCAGCCCCATCCCGGCTGAAGCCGAGCACCGACTCCCACCGCCAGCGCCGGGCGGTCCCTCCTTCACCGGGCACCTTCTCGCCGGCCGCAGGCGAAGGAGCGCGGGGGCAGCATCCCAGCTCGCTCCGCAGCGCTCGCCACCTCAAAACCCACGACAAGGGCGAGTCATCGGCAACCCTTAATGAGAGCGGCCCGAGCCAGCGGCGCCGAGGAACCGGCCCGGGACAGGCCCAAGGGAGGCGGCACGGCAGGACCGCCGCTCGCCACGTGTCACCCGAGAGGCTCACTCACATGAAGCCGGCGCCGCCCGTCACCAGGACCCGCTTCTCGAACACCGGCGGCGCCACGGGGCTCGCCCGCCCCGACATCGTCTGCACTTTACGGCACCGTCCCCTCACTCCCTCTCCCCCACGGCTGCGCGTGCGCGGCACGGGCCCGTGGGTTTCAGGGGCAAAGTCGCAGCGCCTGCAAGACGCTCATTGAAAAATCGCCTTTTTCGCTCCCCGCGCAGCCCCAAGAGCGGAGCTGTCACCGTCACGGAGGCCACCGACAGCGGGGCGGGAGCAGAGTGCGAAAAGGGCCAAGGCTTCATTTCCTCATTCATCGGCGACCGACAGCCGTCTGTTTTACGACTCTGTGTCTCTCTACTTACGGCCGGACCCAGCAACGGGACACGTTATTTCAGGGGCGGGGCCTGGGCGCTCGGTCACGCCCCCAGGGGCGGACGCGCCCTCTCATTGGCTCTCTCGTCGCTCCCCCCCTCCCGCTCGCGCCTAACGCGGCGGGTAATGGGTGACGTGGTGGGGGCAGCGCGGGAGGAGGGAAGGAGGATCCCGGTGTCCGGCGGGTCCCGGGGATGCGGTGGCGGCTCCTGTGGCTGCTCAGCGCCGCTGCCGGCTGCTGCTGCTGGGGCTCCGCCTCGGGCAAGACGCTGCGAGGCGGCTTCGCCAGCGCCGCCGCCCGCCGGGAGCCGTGGCGGCCCGTGGCGCGTTTCCAGTTCCACGGTGGGTGCCCCGAGGGCAGGAGGGCGGGGGAGCGGCTGCGCCGTCCTGAAGCGAGGCCGGTGGGGAAAGGGGCGGCTGTGAGGAGTGGCTGGGGCCCGGGGGACCGGTGGCGGCCGGAGGGGCCGCGGGGTGGGGAATGGGGTCAGCTCCGCAGCTCTCTGCCCTTCCGTGCTTCTCTCCTGCGCTCCCTCCTTCCCTCTTTTCCTCCTTCTCTCTCCTCCTCCGCCGGGACGTGCAACAGGTCCGATCCGTTGTCCGGGCAGCGCCGGAGCGGGGCCGGGGATCCCGAGCAGCAGCAGGACGCGGCCGGAGCGCGGCGGGGCGGCCCCAGGTGCTGGATGCCGGAGTTGGCAGCAGCCCCGCGCTGTGGGTCACAGAGGGAGCGGCGCTGTGCCTCCCTTCGTGTCCCGCAGCCTGGTGCGGACACTCCCGGCCGAGTGTCCGGCAGAGCTGAGGCGTTCTCACTGCGACACGCATCGCTCCTTCCCTCTTGGAACTCCACCAAATGGCAGCGGTGCTTAACGTCGCTGTGCCCCATCGCCGTGTGGTCTTGGTGACACCGCGCATCAGGATGTAAAATTCTCACCTGGTTATTCCCAATGGCTTTTTTTTTTGGTTGTTCCCGTGTTACTAACTCCTTGTTAGTAATAATTCCTGACTGCTATCCTGCTGAAAGAGAGTTGTAGCAGTGGTCCGCTGTACTTGCTAGAGAAGTTTTATTTCACAGAAAGAGACGTGTGTAACCATGACAGGTGCCGTGTACAGCAAGGCTGTGCTGGTCAGCCTGCTTTTCCTGTATGCTCAGCATTTCGGTAGCTTAGGCTGTTTTCTTTCCCACTGAGCTTCATGGCAGAACAGTTCTGCGGAGTGCTTCAAAATCTAACGGGGTGCAGGAGAACGTGACATAAGTGAAACAGAATTTGAGCGTGACCTTCTAGCACTGAATGAGAAATGATAGGGTGGAGATAGCTTATGAAGTGACTTGAAAGCAGTTAATTATCACTGTCTTAGAAGACAATTGTTGAAGTGTTCTAAATAGATCTGAAGGGAAAAAGTGCACTGTTTGAATTTGAGAAAAGACTGTTAAGATTCAAGATCAGTGGTGTAGGTCTTCAGATATAATTCTGTAAATTGATGTTGCATATTTGCATAGAAATACTCCTCTTTCTGCATGAATACCAACAACTATTTTGGGTCTTAGTGAAGCTTTTTTTAGAGCCTTCTGTTACTATTTCAAAATCTTAGCTAAACTGTAGTTCATACAACGTTTTACAGATCCCAGGAGATCACCTCATTTGAAGGTTTTTGCAAGACTTGTCTTGCAATTGGTTCTGATCAGTCAAACCTTCCTTATCTGAAGCTGGTAGTAGTCTGTTGATTCACATCCACCTGGTGCCTCCATTAGGGGTGAAAGAAGGTTGCTCAGATATAAGACACTGAAAGCTTGCTTGAATTTGTATGGAATTTATGCTCTTGGGGTACCAATTGATTTTTCTTCTACGCTAAATTCTGCCTTTTAATTTAGGATACTCTTAGGTTAAAGAAGTCTATGGCAATGTATGAAAGAAATTATGAAAACAATTTTGAGGATGTGGAATTACTCAGACAAGATACATTTTGTCAAATGAGCTAGTTCTAAAATGACTAAAATATTTCTGTGTGTCAAGATGCAGCCTGTAGTGTCAGAACAAAGGAGAATGGTTTCAGACTGAGAGAGAGTAGGTTTAGATTAGATATTAGAAAAAAATATTTACTGTGAGGGTGGTGAAGCATTGGAACAGGTTGCCTAGAGATGTTGTGGATGCCCTATCCCTGAAAGTGTTTAAGGACAGGCTGGCTGGGGCTTTGAGCAACCTGATCTAGTGGAAAGTGTCCCTGTCCGTGGTAGGTGGGTTAGAAACTAGGTTGTCGATTTCAGGTCCCCTCAAGCCAGGCCATTCTGCCATTCTATGATTCTACAGGTAGACTGACACATGAGAGAACACTTTTGAAGTTTGGTTTTCCTTGCATCAATTTGACATTTGTCATCTATATTTAAGTATTTTAGCTCTAATCCAACCATAACGTGGAAGTCCATTCGCATAAGTTCTTCTAGTATTAGACTTAACAGCTACCCTATGATGCTCATAGTCATGCCACAAAGGTCATAAAATACTAGACTTTGAACTAATTATTGAGACTACTGAGGCCCTGTCTTTAACTTTAAAAAATAAAATTTGGAGTAGGAGGGAGGAAGGGAAAGAACATTGTCTGGAAGTCTGTTTTAAAAAAGAGGGGGGAGGGAAGGTTGTTTGTAGTAGGGAAGGTTAATGACACTTGGGCTGTGGTGAAGGTTTGTTTAAGTACCATCATAGAGAATTGTGCATGCACTGGTTTCTTAATGAGATACATAGAAATTGCTTCTAAAAGACCATAAATACTTTTGTTAGGAAGTAGTGGTAAAAATTTAAGAATAATGTGAAGCTGTAGTGCAGCTACTTAGAAAAAAATCTGTGCCACACTGTCTTTTTGCCTGTAACTGATGTCAAAACAGAGTAGTTGATTTTATTTTTTAAATATCAAGGTGACCATGCTCTTCTGTGTGTCAGAATCAAGAATATAGCAATAGCTGTGGCAAAAGCAGCTAGACTTCACCTCTTTCAAGCACAGGAATGGCAGAAGCTGGAGAACAGTATCCAAGATCACAGCTGTACAAAGAAGTTCTCCAAAGCTCAGCTGACAAGTGAGTTACTGCTTTTTTTCTCCTTACAGAGTTACTGGTGCATTTAGAACTCTGTTAAGTTATCTATGTGTTTAGAATATTCATTTCAGTGAATTTGGGCTTTGCATCAACTAGGACTTTGGCCTTCTGCAATTAAAAATATTACAAGGAAATAAAATTTCTTTGTTTGTATCACTTCAGAAGACTTTGTTTGCAAGTTATGATTTAGTATGCTGCTAGAAAATGAAATTCGTGACAAACAATGGCTTTAGTGGAAACAGCCAAACTTTATGACCAGTTCTAGATCATGCTTTCACATGTTCACAACTCAGAAAGGGTACATGCTTGGCTGAAGTTTTCATTTAGTCATTCAGTACAGAGATTTTTTTAAACTCCGCTTGGATCTCAAATTTTCCATAAAATAGATTTTCTTGGGTATATGAGAGAATTTACAAAGAATACCATTGTACTATGAAACTGAAGAACTAAAGAATCTGAGTTTTTGGGAGAGTCAGATGTGCAGTTTGAATTGTGACTTTCATTGCAGTGAAATGAAAGAAAAATTAGAGGCAAACTGATGGAATCTGCTTCAGTTACCTCTAAACTTCTGAAGCAAATGCTTGTAAGATGGGACTGTGTGGCCCAAGTACAAAGTAAAAGGGTAATTTTGTACTGCAAACCTTCTCTTTCACCCCCGCATAGTAAGTCTTTTCTGCAAAAAATTAATCTGCATCATGCTGCCTCACTTTATAACTTGCCTGTGTTATAACTTAATGCTATTTCACCCTTTACTTTTGTAATTTGATACTCTTCATTGAATCTCACATTCAAGTGTTTTTAATATCTGAGATGAGAGTTATACCAGTATAGAATATGTAGGTTGTCTTTTTGTCTCTTGTTTACAAAGGAGCATTTCTCACTTGTCAGGAGGCTCCTGTTCTCCAGTTCCATGGAAATGGCATTTTTCAAAGCGGAAAAAAACAAAAATAAAATTATGTTTTCATGAGAGCACAAATCTGTCACGCCTTGATGTACAAAACATGTTAGAACAATTTTAATACAGTATCAAAGATGAGCTAATCAGGATAAAGCTTAACTTAAGTGCCCATCTAAATGTGAAAGAACAGTAAAACATGAGGCATTGAGTTATGTAGCCAGAAGACAGACTGAAATAATAGTTTTTGCACCATTTGTTGATCATAAGGGTACTTAAAGCATAAATTTTCTTTTAAGAAATTAAATTAGTGTTAGAAGCTTCATTCAAATCTATTTTAAGTGACTACAGCTTCTCTTTTAAATGCATTTCCTTTGTGCAGTCAGAATCCCTAGAGTAACAGATTGATCTCTTGTAACATTTGTCATAATGAAATCTTACATCGATGTCAGTTCTCGGGATGTGGTTTCCTTACACTTCATCAGAGCTGCACAAAAGTGCTGCTGGAATAACTAGCAGTTGGTCTGTCATTCCTGACTGTCCCAGCAGCATACTCACTGTTTTCTGCTCTGTTCAGGAGTTGTATGACCGCAGGGTGAGTTGCATCTCTTTGCTGATCTTGGGCAAAATCGGCTACTTTTCTACCTCTGAGTCAGCTTAGAGATTGGACAGGAAACTGATTAAATACATTCTGTGTGATCCTTACTCTTGGTGCAAATAACACAGTGTCAGAACTCAGCTGATAGTTGACATGAGGAGTAAAACTGCTCCTGTCAGCCACAGTTTGCCTTTCATTTGGACTCAGCACCATATGAAGTACTGATTTGCATGTCACCCAAATTTGTACCTCGTGACAGTTGCTGCAAAGACACATGTAGTACAATTCTTCCTGGATTCTGGTATTGTTCAGTTCATACCTTAAGAGAACAAAAAACAACTTCTTGTAGTTGAAACAAGTTTATTTGAATTACACAGAAGTTTTTCACAGGTAGGCTTCAAGTTAGAAATTAGTTATAAATTTTGTCTACAAAATATTTAGGGAAAATGTGTTTGTATTTTGCAGCTTTTTCATTTAAAAAGGCCTTTCACAAAAGAAACGTGTTTTGTGGGTTTTTATGAAATTTTTCTTCATCCTTAACCATTGTCGTCTTTAACTATTAAGGTGAATTAATCTGATACTGTTATTTCTCGTGCAGAGAAATGGTTGAGCTGATTAGCACTCAAGTTCAGTAGCCAGTATGACAATGCTTACAATTCTTGCAGTTTCAGCCAAACACAGGGAGCCACAGGTTTCATTTGCATCAAGAGTTTGAAGAGACTGTTCTTGGTTAACTGTTGTTTTTAGACAAAAATAGTGGTAAGATAGCGAGCAGGTGAAACACGAGTATCTTACATAGCTGTTTTTCAGTGTAATCTGATCTGAAATATGCAATTTGATTACACAATGGTTTCAGCCCTGAACTGTCAATTGAATTTCAGTATGTTACAGTTTAGGGAAGATCCTGTGAAATAATACTGATTTGCACCTTTAGAGCATGCATGCTGTTGTTTACTGAGCTCACGTGCAGCTGTTCCTGTTTGGTACTCTAAACCTCTTTGAAAAAACAGAGTAAAATAAATTTCACAAAGGTATTTTTCATGCTGCAGAAGTACCTGGTGGGTAGTACAGAATAGCTAATCCTCTCAATACTGAACTAGAGGATGGAAATGTGCTAAGCAGAGGAAACGCAGTTTTTACTTTCTGGCTTCTGGAAGAAGGGAGCCCTCCCAGCAGGGCTGAGAGGTGGGACGCAGTGTCCTCAACAACCCTTGCCTGCACCTGTTTGAAACAAAAGATGAAGTTGGAGGTCTGGTCTCTGGTGTTAAGGATAGCTTTCAAAACTAAGTCTGTTTTCTACTGTGTGTAGCTTATAACCTGTATATGATGCTATGGACCTAAGTTTTATCTTCATGCAAAGATGTGTTTTCTAAAACCAAACTAATCAAGTATTTACTCCTATTTTTGATTTTTCTGTTTTCTTCCAAAGTGACTGTGAACCACACAGAGCAAAATCTGACAGTGTCCCAGATTCCTTATCCGGAAACATGGTATGTGTTTTATGTAGACAAGTTTACCTGCGAGGAGAATTATTCTGAATCCGAGGATATTCAGTTTGAAATGGTCTTACTAAACCCAGATGCAGAAGGGAATCCATTAGATCACTTTAGCGCAGGGGAATCTGGTAAGATTTTTTTCCTTAAAATTAGATTTGTAAGTTAAGGATCTGATAAATCAGTACTTACTGTGCTTGGAAAAGTATGGGGAATGGATAGCAGAGCCTCTTATACTTCATATTCTGTTTTCGTACAAAGAGTAAACTTCAGTTCATTTCCTGTCATCACAGAAAAATCCTTTCCTTTCCCTAGACTGACTTTCCAAAACTTGCCTAGCTAGAAGTGTAGATGCACAAGGGAAGTCAGTGTTAAAATCTTTGCTAATAGGTATTTTGAACATGTTGAAATTGTAATCTTCCAATTGAATGTGAACTTAATACCTGATTTTAATTAATTAGTGAAATTTCTTAGCTGGGTGAAACTTGATTCTGTGCAACATGAGTATATGCACAATAAAACATTTTGCCAGTACAATTTCAGTTCAATATTTAGATCTTTATAAGTGTGTTAGTCACAGGCTGTAGATTAGGTTCGTCACGCCTGATTTTGTCATACTTAGGAAATGTAATTTTAAATCTTTAAACATCCAAAGGAAAAATCAAGACAGCAGTTTAAGAAACACCTACATAAAGTTGTATGCTTTGGACAATCCAGCCTAATGTATTCTTTGTTGCAGTGAGTAGCATCACTGCTCTGGGAGGCCTCATCAGTGTGTCACTCACCTGTTGTGAGTTGTGAGAGAAGAGCCCTGCAGGCTTAGTCTGCCTTCCTATACAGAGTGAACCTACATACCCAGGGTGAGCCTAATTGCTGTGCTCAGAGTCAAATGCCCTGCTGTCACTCTTGGTCTCAGGAGGATATAGAGGAAACAAAGGCAGCTCACTTTTTGAAAGGAAGGAAATATTCACTGGAACATTTAGCAGAATCTGCAAGAATGTAGCATATCAATAATCTGGATTTCAAGGCTCATAATAAGACTTAACCTCTCTCTTTATGCTGCAAACTCGTCAGTTTTTATTTGGTGAATTTGGTCTTCAGAAGTGAATTCTAGGTTAATTTACTTACTCTCAAAGAGGAGTCATAGCTAAAGGAGTAGAGTAATAGCTAAGTCAAGGGGCAAAGCGGCTACAAGGCATCATATGGCCCACTAAAGTGGTGTAGAGACCTAGAGAGGCGTCTCAGCTCTGTATTGATTTTGTAGGAAGACTGAGCACTTGGAAGCAGAACTCTGAACAGCTTATATGCTGGGTAAGGAGGTGTGTAAATGTGCTGGATGCATGTATTTAGATCTAACAAGTAGGAACCCAGGTGAGCTGTACATGCCATGTCTTCCAGGGTTGCAGAGGAACACTGTTGATTCAGGATTAAAACCTGCATCGTTGCCACAAATCCTGAAGTTGCATGCACTGGTCTGCTTTCAAAAAGCTGAGGAGAATTTAATCTCTCTCTTATTCTCTCTCTTTTTTAATTTATTTTTAAATGCATCTTTGGGAAATAGTCTTTGCCATTTTTCTATAGAAACTTAGAATGAGAGGGTATCAGAGAGAAAATCCAGCTTCATTTCTTGCTTCTTTCATGCGGGCAACTAAAAATTACATTGTTACAGAAGGTTTTAGTTAGGTCATCCTTCACTTGAGTTACTTTAGGCTGTTGCCTGGCACAGGACATCTCAAACATTAAATGAATAATAAGGAAAGCATAGGAAAGAACTTGAAGTTGTCACCTTGTATTAAGATGTTTGCCTTGAGAGATGAGGAGGGGCCTGACTTCAGATGCCTGGCAAGTAATGTTATTTTATATGGTAGGGGTCTTCTACATAAGATATGGTGTCAGTGGAATCTAGGATTTCTAAAGGAAGCTGAACAGGTAAACAGTGTTTTGAACAGCTTTGAAGTTAGGTATTTCAAATAATGTTTTATCTGTCAACTAGGTTCCTTGAAAGTCAGGACACTTAGAGAAGACAGGTTGAAAATTACACACTTCTGTATTTTTTTTAGTTGGTTTTCAGTGCAGCTTTCTCCTAACCCCTTTTGGTCTCAAACCAATAATCTACACTCTGTCTATGGTCGGAAGGAGCTTTCTATCATAAATGCTTAATGTTTGTTAAAAGCTGGTTGATTTTCCTGAAGAGTTTTCCCAGGGTTCTCACTCATCATGGTGAGAAATACTATCAAAGTCCTTGCCAACTTCAGTGGTTGTCTTTTGAAGCAGAAATAAAGAAGAAAGATTTGATCTGAACCACCTATTTTTGTCATTCATAAATCATGCTTATGTATTGGTTTACAAGAGAAGAAGAGTGGCCTGGAATTTTTTAAGTCTCTTTATTACCTTATGCTCTTTTCTTCCCATTTTCCTCTGTGTATGTCCAAAATGCTTAATTTCAGTCATGGAAGTTATAATGCTAGCTACTATTCGGAACACATCCAGTTCTAATGTTTGTCAGCTCAGATAATGAAATGTGTATACTTGCTCTTCCCCATCTCTGGGTGGAGCTGGCTGGAAGCTTTTAACAGAGTTACTTTGCTGCTGGAGAAAAAGCGTTTTTTAGAATCTGATTCTGTGGGCACCACTAGATTTCAAGGAAGGTTGGAGAAAGAAAACATAAGTTTTCTGTGAGAAATGTTTGTTTACCCGGTTTTGCTTATATCTCACTGGCTTTGACCCTTTGGGAGCTCCTGATGTGTTGCAAAGCTTATGGACAATAGAAAAGATTTCCATGATCCAGGTCTTGAGGGGAGCATTTTTTCAGACTACTGCCAGACTGAAAATTAGAGGACTTCTGTTTTATAAATAATCTAAAAAAACTTTGGAAATTTTTTTTTAAGACAAGTACCAAAAAAAAATGCATGCTAAGAACTAATTACTGTTTTCTGTGCTGCTTTTCTTTATCTGTAAGTTTTCAGACTTGACCAACTGTGCTTCTTGAGCTGCTTTATGCGGAGGAAGAGTGACACCCAGTGGTTAAAAAGATTAAATAGAAGTCTGTTCTAGGTTTCTCTCACCTTAGATTGTGCCTTTACAAAATGAAACAAACAAAAGGAGCTCAGATGAGTCCTTCAGTAAATATATTTCTGACTGATCGAATGGGCTATAGGTTTTTTGTGTGTATCAAGAAACTGTGTGCCACTTTATACTAGTTTTGTAATTGCTGCAAACCTCTCTGCTCAGGAAAGGTGCTGTTCAATAAAAAATACTTTGTCAGATTAAATAATAATCAGTTCTCTGATAAAATTAGCCAATTTTCTTGGATAAAAATGACTAGAATTTAGAGATTTTGTCTGTACTACCATTTTTGGGTAACAGTTGCTAAGTATTTCCCAATGATTATATTAAAAAAATCCCACGGTTTTGTTTTAGTTATTTGCTGCTAGTAGCAATGTTTCTTCATAAAAACCAAGCTGTATTTCTTTTTTTTCCACAGGATTACATGAATTCTTTTTCCTGCTTGTTCTAGCATACTTCATAACTGCTTGCATATATGCACAATCCCTATGGCAAACAATTAGGAAGCGTGGACCTATGCATGGTGTATTAAAGGTGTTGACAGTTGCATTACTGTTGCAGGCTGGTTCAGCTTTTGCCAACTACCTGCATTTCTCAAGGTACCTTTGCTCCTTTTTTCTTTCAGTCTTCAGATTTGAAGAACAATGTGTTGTAAAGATCAGTACATGATTTTGCCTGGGTTGGATTGTGGCAAAATATAGGACTGACCTTTGAACTGCATCATTGCCTAAATGTACTTCTAAGAGAAAACACCCATTTAAGACACACCTGCTTAAAAATACAATCTTTTTATTCTTTTTTCAGTTATTCTAGAGATGGGGTAGGTGCTCCTTTTATGGGAAGTCTGGCAGAATGTGAGTATGCTTGTGTCCTGTTTCTTACATATTCCTACTCAGGAATCTGTGTAATACATTAGCAAATGCTGTTGCTGAACTATACTATGATCTTGGATCACATGATTGGATTTTTAATATAAAATACTAAAAATTGCTCCTCCAGAAAAAAAAGGGTTTACAGTAACTGTATTTGAAGTTATACAACTGTGGTATTGTTTAGGATTTTTCAAAGGATTTATTATCTTGAGATTCCTTGCTGAAAACACTTAGACATGCCTATCACCTGAGTAAGTCTTTTGATATGTTGAAGAGTTTTGTGGAGTTAGATCTAGAAAGCCAAGCTTTTTAGGAAACTTAATCATGTTTTATAGAGTTTGTCATGTCACTAACAAATTTAACAATTTTTAAATGAAAAAGTATTTTACAAAACAAATTTTATGATTAGCATGATGCAAAATATGTTTATGTGAGGGTTTGATGCTAACAAAGCATTTTCTCTGTATAGATATTCTGTGTTCTCACTGGAACTAAATTCCTATTGCATCCCTTTCCAAAATGCACTAACTTAATCTTGTTCCATTCTTCAAGGTTAAGCATTGTTGTTGGGTAGTCTGGGGGTTTTTTTCTGCAGTTCACACTTGAAGAATTGGGTGTTCTTTCCAAGCAAATGCATTTGCTTTTGACTGTCTTGAAGCACCCCAAGAAAGAAGTACTTTGGTAGTGTTGGGGAATAACAGCCTATATAGAGAAGTATTTCCCTTTGTAGAGTTCATTTAGAAGGCTGCAGTTGGAATTATCAGCCTCTTGATGGCACCTGGCACCACAATAATTGCCTCTTTCTTGTTTTAACCATTTAAGCTGGCAGCTCCTTGCAGCCTCTCCAGCAACTGTACTATTAAATGTTCCTTCTCATCTCATGAAATGAAATTAAATGGAGAATATAGAGATAGTCATAACTCCTCCCCAGTCTTAACTATACAGCCAGAACTTCAGAGAGAATAGCTGCATGTTAGATTTTTTTTGTGTGTATGTGTTGTAGTCAAAAGCCCATTTTTCTTTAGATAAAGCAAAGGTTATAATTAATCTTATTTTTGAATCAATTTAGCTAAGAAAGTTTTCCGTTCTTACTGTCTCAGAAGTTGGTGGTTTCCAAAACAGTAAAAGAGCAGAAGTAATAGAAATGTGGAAGGCTTCAGTGGCAATTCCAATTCTGAAGAATGGCTAATGGCAAGTAGTATAGTTTGAAGGTGGAGGGCGATACCATTTTTCCTGTATGGCAACAGAAATCTGAGTTAAAAATAAATGTTAAAATTTCTGTTAATTGCATTGTGGGCAGAATATCTTTCTAAAAACCTGTTCAGATACTATCTCGAATAATTATTCTTTTCCTGATATGATTTAGTCTTTACCACGTATAAAGACCTGATCCTCAGTCTAATTAACCACCTAAGCTAATCGCATAAATCACACAAAACAGTGTTGACACTCGGAAGCATTGCAAGTGCTGTTCTTTTAACTTTTGGTAAGAATGAAATGTGAAAAGTGGAAGACTATTATTATGTCTATTGAATAGTCAAAAAAGATGAATTGTGATGAAATCAGACAATTATGCTGTCAGCTCAGTAACGTGACTTTATGCTGACCCTGAATATTGTGGGATTATTGTAATCTTTAAAATTTTTCTCACCCTTGTTCCTTTCTAGCAAGGTGTATGGGATGTCAAAGATAAAAACTGATTGTGGATTTTTGTCTTAGATTAATTTATCTAGGAATCCACTTGAATTGTTACCACACTAAAGCAGAGCAGTATCTATACCCAAGATATGATTGAGAGATGATGTCTGGCTATGCCTTATAGGGCACGTTATCTTAAGGAGTGACAGAAAATAAAATGCTCCCTAGAACACACAGATTTATTCAGACATTTCTCTAGTTTGGATTTGTGACACTGGTTTGGCATGCGTTTGGTTCATGTAACAATTCTTCTTCTAGTGAGTACTGCCTCTCCATAGGTAGCATTGGAGAATAATTCCATGATCATTTTTTTTTCCCAAGATCAGTGCTGGCTCATTTTATTAAAGAATTATCAAGTTTGTATTTACTAAAAGCTCTTGACGGATCTTAAACAGCAAAGGTGTCTTAATACATTAAGAAGCATTTAAGCGTATAAACTCTGAGAATACCAAGCATATCCCAGGAATAACATTTTGAAGTCTCTTTTATACCCCTATTTTGCTAGTATTGCTGAGTGTCAGGGAGATATGGTAGATGATCTTCTTTTGACACACTTCCCTTGTATCCATATTAATCTCTGTATAATGGCAACATTTTCTGTGCCAGTATTTTTAGTAGATGTGGTATTTATCTTTTTTAATACAGTCCAGTCGTATAAAAGTAGGGCTTTACTTTTTTGTGACAGAAATATTATTCTTGTACTTGATGGTGTAAGTGAAAATTACAAATAAGGAACAAATTTAATTGAACTAAAATATTAATGAAGTGATAAAGAAGGCATTGCTGTGTGTAGTGCCCAATCTTTAGTTTCTGAACCAAATTTACAATTTATATAGTGTAAGAATCAATTTTTCTTTTATGTCTCTGCTACACCAGTACAAGGAGTCAGATCCCAACACCAGCTTTAAAATTGTTCATTAAGTCAAAAACTTACCAGTCTAAAGCTAATAATCACCCAGAAAGAAATTGCCAGGTTTTTCTACTGTTGTAATGCTGCAGCAAGGCTACAAATAAAGACTTTAATGTATTCTAGCTTAAAGTTTTCTTTATTCTGATGCAGCTTCAAACACAAGTTTGAGACACTGATTAAGAATGTAACTTTATAAGAGTATGTGTTAATTGCTCCCTAACAGAGGTAAAAATGGACATAGCAAAATGAGGCAAAGGTGCTTTGCATTTAATAAAATGAAATACAGACAAGTTGTTGATCTAAATGAAGTTTGTGTTAGGGTTATTCATTATATTTTCCCCTTTAAGTATCTCAGAGTGGAATTTGTCCTAAATATTTGTGCTTTCTTCTGGAAGCTACTACATCCTTAAGACAAAGTGCAATTAATTTCAAGTACAATGTAACTATCTGATTTTTGAACAAAAGTTCTTCAGAGTGAAGAAAGGAGTTCATTTCATCATGTTTCATATTTGCACTATGATTAACATACATATGATTTTATTTCTTTAGCATTTGTAAGTCTATTTATGCAGATGCACTCCTGAGCCCAGACTACTCTGACACAAGAGTGGGATTTAGAAAGATGTGGCACTGTGCCCACGTTCTTGCAGAACTGTAGCATAACTGGGGGAAAGCTGATAGTGATCTGTTTGGTCACTGAAAGCTCCACAAAATAGCCACATTTTGTCGCAAAGCAACCACAGCTAATCTAACTCATCAAAATTAAAAGGTGATACAGAGGCATAAGCATCCATTCTTAGTTTGTGGGTATATGGAACATTTGTCTTTGCTATAGGAAAAAAAAACAAAGCTCTTTTTTGGTTGTAATTTTATTCATTTTTTTCTTTTGTTTTCAATAGTGTGTGACATAGTCTCACAGATACAAATGCTGTATTTATTGTTGAGTCTGTGTATGGGTTGGACAATAGGCAGAATGAAGAAATCTCATGGCAGACCTCTTCAGTGGGATTCCAGTCCAACTTCTACTGGCATTGCTGTAGTAGTTGTTGTTACACAGGTTTGTATTTCATATTCATTCTTACACTGAAGTGTACAGCTGCTATTAAGTATGACAGAACTGTGAACCAAACAATTTCAATATTTTAATTTTATGAGGGAGGGAGTATCAAGACTGGAAAAAAGCCCACAGCAGAATGTGCACCCAGTATGTCTAATAGGTAACACCACCTTCTCTTTACTTTAACAATTTAAGGTGTAGCTCCACAGTATGTTTTTGTCTAGCAGTAAAACCACTTAAGAAGTTCCCACACTCTTCCAAACTCCTGGTTGTGCCAATTGTTTGTAGCATTATACTGTGAACCAGATTAGTGGAACAATCTAGACTGAAAAAAAAAGTAAAAAAAAAAATTTTGCGGAGTCATTTTATTGATCTGATTTGTAACGTGGTCCTATAAATAGTTGTAATCGGTACAACTGAGGCATTGTGAACTACATTATGCAGGTTGACAACCAGCAGCATGGGAGGAAAGACAAGAAAAGCTGCTGTGACAGAGTCTTCATCATGAAAAAAAGGAAATCATCAGTGCCCTCCTTTTAGAAGCACTCACATAGAATGTCTAATGGTCCTTTCAATCAATATAAGGGAATTCTTGAAAGGTTCATGTGCAGGATTTGTCTTGCAAGTATACAAATGGTCTGACACATAATTTCATTCAAATATTTTCCATTAGTATAAATTAGAAAGTTAAGTAAACCAGTAACTTAAAAGTAAATTGTAATGGAAATCATTCAACCCTGGTGGTGCCTTTTGTAAACAAATTTTTTTAAATCGCATCATAAAGACAAGAGAATCTGAAAACCATTGAGAAAGAGAAGAGCAGGGAGAAACTGGAGACAGTAATGAGGAAGAGATTATACTGAAGATTTTTGTGCCATTTGGGTAGTATCTGTAATTAGTGCTGCTTCTAAACTAAATAAGTGGACTTGTAGAACATTAAGAGTAGCTGGGAGCTGACATTTCTTGCTAATTAAGAATATAAACCAAAGGTTGTTAAGGTCAATGGGACTGTTGAAATTTACGGAAGGGTGTCAGAGTAAGGTGGAATGAACCTATCTAGCCCCAGAAGTTTTACATGCTGGTAGTAAAGAAGACTTCTAAAGTATTTAATTTCATTCATGCCTCTGTGCTTGTGCATATGTATGGGTGTGTTAGTACTCTGCCACTTGAGACTGGAAAGTTTTTTGTTGTTGTTTCCTTTTACTATACATAGAAAACACAGTATAATCAGCTTGGTTTTATTTTGGTTGTTACTTATGGTAAAAGTGGGGCAGGCATCATACGTATATGCTGTTTCCCCCAAGACTGGTCCATTACACATCTTTTGGCTCTTGGAGCAGCACTGCAGCATTAGCACAAACTTGTCTATCTTACTTTTCACCAGTAAGGCACAGCTCTACCACATCTCCTCCTGGTACCATTGGGAATGTCAGGTTTGGCAGGAGTCTTGTAGAAACAGAAAATGGATATCAGAATATATCATTGCCTGGGTGGTTTTGCACCCCCATATCAGTGTCTACTGTCTCCAGCAAAAGTTCCCTCACACCAAGAGTATCCCTGCCATTCTGGAGAGGATATTTTCCATCTCATGGTTCAGTACATACAAAATACACCTTCTGCTGGATTTGTTCTCCTGAATACAGAGTGCAGCTGTTGAGCTCAGAGGAACAGGATTTAGACTGTATCAACTCTATTGAAGGTGGTGAGTTCAGGAGTTCATCTGTGGATTAGTCAGTTGTTCACTGGTCTGTCTAGATTGACATGGGTGTTTGACCTGCTGTAATCAATCAGTGAGCACTTTTAATGACTAAAAACCTAGAATAACCTTCTTCCTGTTCTGATCTTTCCCAGAGATTCTTATGGGAGAGCCAGCCTCTTCCTATGCCAGAGATTGGACAGACTTTGTGTGGATAATCAGAGATGTTCTGAGGACTTACTGTGGAGGCTGCTGGAGACCATGTGCATTACCCTAATGCAGCAGATAGAGATGGCACCATGTTAGTTTTACTGACATTCTCCTGTACCTGTCCACATCTCTCTTCAGGGAAGTCAAGAAAGTGGACAGCCTGAGAAAACATGTTAATCTTCAACTTAAATGCAGTTTTGACTGGCAAACTGTCTGAGCCTGTTTGCCTACTACTAGTTCAAATTACTCAGCAAATTTTCAGGGGTTTTTCTCCTCTTTGTAATGATGCTATGGATTTTTTCTTTTTGTTCTTTCAGAAGCACTAGCAATTTCCTGGGCTATGTTTATGGGTTACCTTCAGTGTAGGGTGGACACATCCTTCTAGTCAGCCAATGTCTTGTGGTCTTTGCAGCTGCAAAGAGGTAACATCTCAAAGGAGGGACAAGTCTGCCATTTAGCATCTCCATTTGCCTTAACTTGTTCTTTATTTCAGCCACAGAATGATAGATTCCCAGGCTGCTGTGCATTCATTAAAAATTCTGCTTTCTGCTGCTGAGGCACAAACCTTGTGCAGAACTTTATTAATGGCAGGCTCTTCCTATCACATAGACCTGAGCAGTTTCAGCTTTCAAGGCTGACCAGACTGGAGGCAGTGATTCTGGAAAGACAGAGGATTGCTCTGAACCCGATCAAAATGACATCGAATCTTACTGCATTAGACATCACCCTACACAGGGGTTCTTTGGTATGCTCAGAACGAGCTCTACTTCTGACCTTACATCTAAACCTTTTTTTGCTGTACTGGCATTGTGTGACATCAGATACCTGAGAACTAGATATGGTTAGAAACAGCTCGTTTGCCTTGCTGCTACTTCTGATTTCCCTTTTGCTTCCCCCTTCCCCTTGCCTCTCAGGGGTGATCTGTCCCATGAGAACCTGTCTTTGCTGGAGATTGATATGTTATCTTCGCTTGTCATAAATTCAGTGTGGGCATAGTGAGGGGAAGGAGGAGTTCTACCCTAATTGTTTCCTCATGACATAAAGGAAGAGTATCTGGTTCTTCTTCATGTGGATGTGGAGGTTCAGCTTGTATATCTGGAACATCAGGATGATATCCATGGCCATCATTCCTCTAGTATTTGAAGAGGAAGGCCAGTACTGGACAGTGGTTGGTGTCCACTGTGAGCCAGGGTAGGTCAGGTTTATGTACAGGTAAAGTCAGGCATTTTGAACAGTGTATTATGTAAACAAGGAGATGGTCATTCTGTTTCACCTTATGAAGAAGCAGCTGGACATAGCTAGTGTGAATCACCTCTTTAGCTACCTCTCTCAGCCAATTCTTTTGTCTACAACCTAAGCACAGTTGCTCTTCTGGATAACAATTAGAATTGTCCCCCCGATTTCTTCTCAGAGCTCAAATATAGTTCTGCTCACTGCCAACAAAAGATGTTTCTGATGTCTACTTCAGCAGGTTGATGTCTGGTATTTTTCAGTTTGTTCCTGATACTGCAGCTAAGTGAGCTCATACTTGCCTTTCTGTGGTCGAGGTAAGGGACTTCAGGGTTCCTTGACCTTGATTTCTCAACCAAATTTTAATAATTTTTTTCTTTCTATTTCACAACTGAAGACATTTTAACTTCAACATCATGCTTGTCTATGGAAGCTCTTCTTCATTGAGAACAGGTTGCCTAATCCATTTTTACCTAGGAACACTCAGCACAGATTTCTCTTTTGTAGGATCCTGCTTTTTCCAGGTGAGTGAGAACAGCCCCAGCTCATAGTAAGGGCAATGATACCTTCACCTTGTCCACATTTACACTGTGTTGCACTGACAGTTCCATCTCTGCCTCTAACACCTCTGCCTTCTGTTTATTTCGGAATAATCTAATGAACCTGAAGGAAACTGGACTTCTGTGATCTCACATTCCTGTCACCATACACAGCCTTTGATCAACTGATGTTGTGTTGTTTACACTCTTTAAAGGGCTAGTCCAGAACACACTCTGCTGTCAGACACTATTATCCTATGAGGATTTGGGCTTTGTTCTCATGATTCCTTTACTCCAGCTCTTTGTCATCTTCTCATGAAAGTGGCTTCCTTCTTTGCTGTTACTCTTGCTGTAGACTAAGGAAAATTTAGGCCTTCATGAGCTCTGGTTTTTAAGGTAAGGTAGATCCCAGGGGTATTTTCTTCTTAGGGTAGTATCACAGTTCTGTCTCCATCAGCTTATATAGTTTCTCCCCAGAAGCTTGCTTGAGTCGGGGAGATTCTATACATAGGTTCGGGGGTCTTTTTTTTCTCAAGCAGAATATGTACAGTCCAGGTAAGTTAAATACTTCTGCTGTTCCCAAATGTAGATATCAAAAGGGAAAATGCTCACAAGATTCTGTAACTAGTAGAACCCTTGTTTGTTGTCTGAGCATGTTCTAACTGGACTGAAATAACTTCTGTGACAGGAATTTATCAATTTCATGCCAAAACTAGTGCTGTAGACACAACGTTACGAGACACTGTGCTCTATCTCAGGGTTTTTGGAGCAGTTTAGTCTTAGTCCTTGACAGAATTCTCAGTCAAGTAATTTGATCATTTGAAGATGTTTGCTTGAAATTACTGTGTTTCTAAGCATTATGGTGAGAACATTTCAAGCCTGTTGGTCAGATTGTTTGCTAGTAATCCATGATGTTGAAGACACGCGTACTTTACGTCTGTCCCTGTGCCATCCTTCCATTTTCCATCCAGGTAGTTCAGAAGTGACTGAAATGACAGCAGCTGTGAAATGACAGGGCTGTGTCCCCCTAGGTAAGGGACGAGAAAAGCACAAGAGTACTCTCTGAGGATACTCTAAGCAAAAATTATTCTAATACTCAACTGATGAGACTCAAGGACACCCACCTTTGGAAGACACAGGTGTATTACACATTTTTAAGAAGTTTATATTAGCAACCTTTTTGTCTTTATGTAGTGAGAAAGCCTTTGAATGTGTTCAGAAAGGAATCTGACTAATTTATATTTCTAAATTGAGCCATACAATGTCTGCTTCTGAAGGCCTTCAGAGCTACTTCCCTCATAAATCAAATTTGCCTACCTTTCTTCAGAAAACCTGCTTTATTAGGCACCTGAAGCCTCAGTGCAAGTTAAGTATGTGTAGTAGGTGGACTGGATTCCACTGTATATTCAAGTTCTAAAATGCCATTCAGCTGCTACATGATGCTCTGAGACTCTAAACTTTATGTGTATTCTAATTTATAATGTTAGCATTCCCAAAGTCTTGAAAAGGTGTTCTTCAGCAAGACACGGTTTTTTATGCAACTGGTTGGCGCCTGCCTTCTTCACAACTTAGGTTCAGAAACTAGGCACTTGTTAGTCTATTTTTCCTTGGAGAATATCGATAATGTTTCTCACAGTGTTCCTGCAAAATTGGATTCTGCAGCAGACAGATACAGCACTGGGAGTTAAGGAGGGGCTTACTATCTTATATGTAGTTATGTGTTGGCTAGAGTGTTCGGCCAGATGTTGGAATGGCATTTGGAACCTGTGACACTCCCTTTCCTAGACCCTAGGAGGTTTCTGAGCCAGGTGCTTGCAGAGTCAGGCTCGCTCACAGTTTCTGACCTAGCTGATGTTGAATTCTTTTCTCCACAATGGCACAGCTTCAATAGAAGGGGTGGAGAGTGGCCCACCCAAGAACACCCTATAGCCTGGCAGTTGCAGCACTCTCCAAGGAGGTGGGAGATGAGAATTGGATATCCTTTAGGCAAAGAAGGGAATTGTGGGAGATCCAAGTTCAAGCTGGGTGAATGCTTGAGCCTTAAGGCTATTTTATAAAAGGGGCAGCAGCACCACCCTCTTACTTCCCCATCTTTGAAAAGAAAAGTGAATCCTGTTAGGATTTTGAAAGAAAAGGCGTAGTCGCCTGCCTTTGAAACAAGCTTTACAGGTTGTGGATCACAAGTGAAAGGAGACACCTCCCTGTAGCTCTGTGAAATCATTTCAGTGGTCTTCCTGCAGAGTAGGACGAGTGTTCAAGTGATTATTTTAGATTTTTTTCTAAGGTACTACATTCTCTCTATCCAAATTAGAGGAAACTTTAACTTGTCGAGCTTACTAAAAGTTACCGAATCCGAGAAGTGAGACTGTGTTCATACTTGTTGCAATTGGAGTAATAGGTCACACCAAAAAGCAGTTCAGACTAGGGTTTGTTGGGCTTTTTTGCTTAGCATGGCAGTGGCTGACAAGTAGAGTGGAGCATTACCAGATAACTTAATCTGTGATGGAAAGGTTGAGATTTAGTGTGACCTGGTTTACTGTAAATGTACTTTGCTGTTGTTCTTTTTCAGAGCTTTTTGTTAATTTGGGAACAGTTTGAAGATACAAATCACCACAGCTACCATTCACACCATGGCTTGGCGAGCGGGCTCCTCATTGGCCTCAGAGTCTGCCTGGCTCTGTCCCTGGCTGCTGGGCTGTACCAGATTATCACAGTGGAGAGAAGCACGCTGAAAAGGGAGTTCTATATCACCTTTGCCAAAGTATGGGTTACGTCAAGCAAACTGAGCCCTTCTTCTGTAAATATAATTGTGGCATGCACTTGACTGAAGCACAAAACTCTTTTCCTCCATAAGAAAGTTAATGTTTAAGTGTCTGATTTGGTTACATTGCGCCCTGTCATCATACTCGGAGTAGTCATTTTAATTTGACAAGGAGTATAGAGCTTTTTAAAACATAAATCCCACCTTTCATTGTGTGGTTTTCGTTATGTTGATTGAAAATTAAACAATGGGTTCATAAAATAGACAGAAATGTAAATGTAGTTCCTGTAACTGTCATCTCTTTCTTCTAAACTGGCATGTAGTCATTTTACAACTTATACTCATCTTCTTTTTTAGGCCTGCATTCTCTGGTTTTTGTGCCACCCATGTCTTGCAACCATCGCTGTAATATTCAGAGAATATCAAAGAGAAAAGGTATGTACAGGCAAGATAAAAGAGATGAAATTTGAATAGTAGTTGTTCTTCATGTTTAATGTTTGTTAGCAAACTCATGCTCTTAGGCTGTTAATCTTATGACCCCAAAGCAACTTGAAAAGTCTTAGTCACACAGCTCTCATTGATGCTAATGTGAGTCATATTTTACAAAGGCATACAGGGCTCGAATCATCTAGGGGTAATCATTTCTAGGTTAAGGGAGGGAGAGGGGGAGATTGTTAAGTCAAAGGAAAATGTGGAGGGGGTGTTTTGTTTTATTGTTTGCTTGTTTGCTTTTAATTAAAAACACCTTGGGGATTCTTTTAACAAAGGGAGCAGAAAGATAAATCAGTGGATTTTTTTTTGTTGTTTGCTTTTTAGTCTTAATCCTTTAAAAGCTTTATGTGGCTAAATAGGTCAGGGAACCTGTAGCTGAACTGTATTCTTTAGATCAAGAAGTCTGTCTAAATATGTTGTTTGGTTTGTAAGCTCCAAACAGTTAAAAACAAAGGTGGACTCACTGAGTTTCTCGGTTGCTTAAACATACTGGGAACTGGCGAACTCCATGCGTGGAGCCTGCCGTGTTCAGGGGAAGTGCACCACCATTCTCAGGTGATTGACTGCCTCATTCCAGCTTAGGGTTTGCTTCTTTTCTTTATGCTTATAACCGTCTGTGCATTTATATGCAAATATATTCAGAAATTGAGCTTTTATTTGTGTAGAGGATATGCAATGGAAAGAAAAAGGTTTTATTAAATATATATAATCAATTAAATACTGTGTTTGATTTACAAAAAACAAAAGGAAATCTAGGCAGAAAAAAATTGATTCCTCTAGAGTTACTAATGAAGATACTTTTTGTTTTGCTTGATGAAAACATCCTTAGGGCAGGAGGGCAGTCTCTAGGGGTGGGATCAGTAAAGTAGTATTTTTGCAGTATTTTGAGTTTACTGAAGGAAGACTACAATTGCTCTACTCCTGCATTTGAACGAGTTTAACCATTATGTGCAGCTGCAGTTCCTACACTATGATAATTCATCAGTGTTTGCTTCTTCAGATACACTTCAATACAGTAAAGAAATGCATGATCAATAAATACCATATTTATTTAAGAAAAACATGTATTTTGAAAGACGCCTCTACATAAACTGAAGACTTGTGCTTTCTCAGAAACAATAGTTACACCTTTAGGCATTTGATAAATACAGCCTTACACAGCTTTTACAGATGAAGAGGCTTGAACTGAAAGAGGTCTGGCTAAGTGAGATTGATAAATCACTATCCTCAGCTCTATGACTGTTCTAGTGCAAAGTGTTTCTGAGCTTTCGGATTTTTTTCCCCCCACTCTGTTTGTTGTAAGAATAGAATATCTAAACATCACCTCTGCTTGTGAAACTGCATGGGTGGTGAATTGCAAGTCTGAAATTCCCCAGAACAGAGACTGCCAGGAGGGTTATGTGACTTGCCCAGGGCTATCTACTGATTTAAAAACACCCAGGTGTGAGAGTCTGGTTCCTGGGCTTAAGATGCATGTTCAAATCTTTTGTAACTGCAGCAGTATTAAAACGTTTAAAGTTAAACCTCAAGCACTCGTGCTAGTAGAAATTTATTGTGGCTTGTTTGGTGAGAGGTTTTTCTTCACTTATTATTTCTTTTTCTCTCTTTTCTTGTCTCTAGGTTATTACCATAGGTGTTATCCTCTGTCAGTGCATCTCCATGGTTATCCTCTACAGACTTTTTCTATCTCATAGTCTATATTGGGAAGTATCATCACTGTCATCAGTGACATTGCCACTAACAGTATCCTCTGGACATAAAAATCGACATCACTTCTGAGATGTTAAGGAAGAATACGTTATGTAATAAATGTGCAATAATGACTTAAATATACAGGTATTTTTGTCATAAGTGTATGATACATTGGTTTCACTGGAAAACTGAGTGATAGTATCAGAGCACTTCACAGACCTTTGGTCTGACTAGATTCCTAGATTAATGTGTTAAAAGTATTGTGGAGTATAAAAATCCATTATTACAATAACTTTATAGGTATTGTTTAACAAGTGGTGCTGAGCTATATCACAGAAGAGTACAATGAATCTTTTCTCTCCCATTCTTGGACACCAAAAATGCCCTTACTTTGTGTCAATACTAGGTTTGAAGGTCTTATAAAATGCAGTTCTTAAAACATCTACATGCTCAAACAAGTTTAAAATAGGCAAGTTGGGAAATTGGTGTGATGCATAACTATGAGTACAAGGGTTTTTTTATTTTCATGCTTTAGAGAAAATGCATTTTATGTATCAGTATAAAAGATGGGGAAAGAAAGGAGGGAGAATAGTCTAGAAAACATCTGTAAAATGTTCACAACTGACTGCTAGAAACTTTCCTTTATCATGGGTGTGAAAGAAAAGCCTTTTTTGCATCTAATGTTCATACTGGTTAAAATTCTAATGGGGATGTAAATAGGGTTTACATCTGCCTTTTTTTAAAAAAAAAGTAAATGTAACGAAAAATTTCATCCAGTAATCAAGGTCTAAACAGTTTTTGAGGCTTAGAATACATAGCAACATAAAGGTAATTAAAACAGCAGCCTTGCATCTTTTAAAGGAGAAAAAAAAAAGGCAAAGAAAATGGAATGGGTGATGTGGTACTAGAATTTTAATCCTGATATAATTCATCTCTGTTACATTGAGGATTCAATCATAATTAAGCCATATACACAGATTAAATTAACAGAAGCATTTCAAATAAATGTTGGTTTCAGTCATCAACTACCCATGAATTCCTGCCCAAGGATACTTAATCAGGATTAAATTTTCTATGAATAATTGAAAAACAAAATACTCACTGGATTTGTTATAATCCATGTTGGCACTGGGTTCTAAGTAGTTGCCATCTTCCATCCATTGTAATAAAGCCATTCTATTTTGTGATGCCCTAGCATTCAGAAAGCCAGTGTAAATATATACTTTATTGAAGTGCCTATTTATAGAGTATGATTAAATCATGCTGACTTTTTTTTCTTTCATAATAAGAACATACCTATTGCCATTGTGAGTGATTTTTTTCCTTTTTGATTTAGTTTAGTTTAGACTTCATACATGTGCATTTCTTCACAAAATGGATTTTATTTTCCAGTAAATCAGTGTTTGCTTCTTCTTAACAGTGTGTATTTGATTATGTCTGTGTGAAAATGTGAAGACACTGGTTCTAGCTTTAAAATAGCCCTGACTTTTCCATTTATGTTTGCGTCAATTGTGAGCATAGTTGAAACATAAGTCTGTTCCATTTTAGTTTAGAGGCAAAAGTAGACATTTGCCTTTGACTAAGGCAAAATGGCAACATGACAAAGTTGCTCATTAAATCATCTCCTTTCTTATTGTTTGTAATTCAGATCAAGAATGGCAGGTTGAGGCTGGAAAAGATGAGATATTATGATTTCACACAATCTTCAGAATGATTAAAAGATTAATTATTACATTCCTCTGATAACCACACAAAAATATTATTGGTTGAAACTTCAGTCTTTATTTCCCTGCTTATCTCTGTACTTTTCATCTTCTCCAGAAAAAAGCATCCTTTTTTTGATAAGTCTCCAATAATGTAGTAAAAGAGTTCTATCTGTCCTCATGTATAAGACTTCAAATTCACACATAAAATAGAATTTTCTGATAGACACAAGTACTACTTTACAGTTTATGATCCGTCATGATAAAAGTTTTAATCTATGCAAAAAAACCTCTACGTGACTTTCAGAAGAGGCACTGCATTTGTTTTATTCTCCAGAAGTACTGTCTTACTTCCTGTAGTTCTTCTGCCTTGACTTGGTCAGTATTATGATACCATTTACCTTATTTTCACTTTATAAATATACCCCACAATAAACTATGATTCATTAGTGTAAGCATGGTGTCTTTTACATCTTTCCCAAGTTGCCCAAGTTGTCCCCTAAGTCAACAGGTAACGTTAGTTTCTTAGTTTGGCATTGGATCCAGTTACTTGAAAATAAATTTTAATTTTGCTATTAATGTAACTGTAGCAATTAAGTATCACTTTCTCATGGTGAGTGGTAGACAGGGTCTCTTAGCATGTGCCCAGGTCTCAGCACTGTAGCAGTGTACCATCACTATGACTGCAGTAATATTCAGTTAATTTGATGCAGGATAGCTCAGGAAGGGGGTGAATCTTCAAGTATGACTAATGGACAAAGCTGCATACTTAACCTGTACTCTGTGTTGAAACTTACTGCCTCTGGATCATGCCTGAGGAGTGGTTCAAGTATGTAAAAGTCTCTCTCTTCTTTCTAACTTACATCTCCTGTGAGAACAGCTGATAAGACCTTGCTTTTTTCATGCTTATCCACACTGTCACCCATTCTATCAACTTGATTTCATAACTTCATCTTGAAAAAATAGCTTCCAGCCTTCTTCCAGTTGTTTTCCATCCATGCATCTGACTTGAAAACTATACTTCTAAAATGTGCTTTCTGTCACCAAAAAAAAAAAAAAAATTTAGCTTTCTCTCACAAACTGAGGCTCTTGCATACAGCAGCAGAACTGGTGCTGCGCCCTACATCAGGTCTGCATTAGGTGACAGCAGCGGACAGAAGCGCTCCTCCAGTGCCCCCATAGCCCCAGCATGCATGAGGTGCGGGTCTGTGCCTGCAAGAGAGCTGCCGTGCACCTGGGGAATTTTCGGAAAGAGCTTCAGCAGTTCCAGGCTCCCTGACACCTCACTGCTGCAAGAGGCTGAAGCAAGGTCCCCCTGAAGGCAGCACTGCCACTGCTGCCCCTGGTGAGCAGCACTGTTGTCAGAGGACAACATCTCATCTGAGAGTTTCTGTGCATTATGCAGTTCTGTTGTAAATAAAGTTGGTGTTACTGTGTCTGCTCATTCTATTGCCTGTGTGTTTCAGTTCTCACAAAATAAGAGTGTATTGACAAGACTGCGACCTGAAGAAATCCAGTTCTGTGTGCGAAGGGGCATCACCTGGCCAGCCATCACCTTTTCTGCTGGCACAGATGCCAGTTTGCGTCAGTTATGATTTGTTGGTTGGGAGGGAGGATGTCAGTTCAGTAGACAGAAGGGTGAGATCACCGACTTGGTCTACAAGACCCCCCACAAGCTGTCAGGAGAGATCCTGCATTGCTCCTGACCAGCGATGTGGAGGCTGGAGCAGTTCTGGGGCTCATCACAAGTCTCCTCAGCTATTCACTCCCCTTCCATGTAGGCTGTGTTTATTGTATATTTATTTAAAGTGCTTCAGGTAGGAAAATGAATATTTACAATTAAATATATGTAAATGGAAGTGGAAAGACTTGATTGGAAAAATACCAAGTTTCTAATACATATTACAATGCTAAGACCTCCCACACAAGACAAACGTTTATAGCCAGATCTAAATGAGTATTTCTTTCTGGTTCCTGTGCCAGTGGAAAGCCATGGAAGTATCAAAATCTTTTTGTTTGCATCTCGATCCTCTACAGAACTGGAAGAACACATTACTTGATTTGGCTTTAGTTTATTCTGTGCCATGTTCTGCCTCTAATTGATAGAATAAATGTTTATGGGGCTGGCCAGTGCTGATGTAAGGCTGTGCCTTTTAACTCTTTGTGTGACTGCAGCATACAAAGAACAGGTTCTCCTTGCAAATGTCAAACATTAAAAGAGAAATTATTAAGCCAGTTTTCAAAGAATTCTTCTTTTCTAACTGCACTGATCTGACCAGGCTGTGATTTTCCGGTGAACACTAAGTTCTGATTCCAGTTTTCCTTAAACCATTATTTTCTGCAAATCTATTTCCTGCCTTGCAAATTCTCTCTCCCGCTGTGCTGTCTCTGCCCTCCCCTCTCCCCCTCTCTCATACATATGATTTTGAGTGTAATGGGTGTCATTTCTCTCTCTATCTCTCCATCTGTTCCCACAATCAACACTCACAGTCCAGCCCCTGCTTTGCATATAGTGTGTGTATTCTCTTTATCCTTGGCCTGTTTTGATTTAGCACTTTTCCTGTCTCTCCTTTGCCCTCTCTGCCATCTTTCTAGTCTCCATAGCCATCAGAGACCTGAGGGTGTGGTTTGACATTGCAGCTAATTTGGTCTGTTAGTTGTCAAAAATAGTGTCCCTGTTCCCCTGAACTGACACTGGCTATCACCTCACAGTCTGAGTGAGGAGCCAAGGAGTTAAACTGGTGAAAAATTCAGCCTTTAGCAGCAGCGAAAGAAAAAACAATTTAGTTCTCAGTGGTTGTATCTCACCAAACCGGGTTTGTCAAACTTTGTTAAGTGCTGGTTCCACTGCTGGGGTGGGGTAGGAAAGGCACACTGAAGAGAGGCTAGATCCCCTTTGGAAGGGTGGCTGCAAGGTTGATCTGTCTTTTACAAGCTGTCAGCCTTGTAATTCCCCCATCTCTGTCTTCTCTATGTCTTCCGCTGCATTTTGCATGCTAAGGATTGGACTGTCCCTGCCCTTGACCACTGTCTTACAGCAGGAGTGTGTCATCAGGGGCAGGGGGCTTCCAGCAAATGGAAAGCTGTTCGGCTGCTTTAAAGTATTTTAACTTGAACATGGTCAGTTGTGTCTTTGCAGCCTTAAAAAGGAGCTGGGAGGTGTCACAAGCAGCCCCCAGTCTGAGGAAGTATTTTTGAGGAAAGAAAAAGCCATGAAAGCAGACACAACTGGAGTGGGCGCCATTTTTTTCGACATAATAACACTGTGGTAGAAGGCAATCAAGGGCATCACACAGCTTTTCACAAAGTCTGCCTGTGGGTAAGGAGAGACTTAATCTGAATATCTGCAACCCGAAGAGCAAAGGTTTCCAGCAGCGGGGACTCTTTATCTATCAGCCAGTTAATCTGCTGAGATGCCTGACTTCGGGAGGCTGTGGTGGGATGGTGAGGATCTGTCTCGCCCTGTGGTCAAGTGCTCCTGAGTTTGTCCAGGCTAGTGAACGAGTTTGGCTTTTAATGCTCCTGCAACAACCCCCTCAAAAAGCATGGATTCTTGGAAACTGAAAACAAGGTATCTCAGGAATCTCTCCTTTAATACAGTAGCTACAGCTGAAAGAGTGCATATGCACCTTGTTAGTGTATACTTTTTTTTGCTTAGTTTCTCACCCTTCCAGCCTCTTTTAAAACAATGGCATTATTTTCAAATCAAATTTTATAAAATGAACATTGGAGTTGTTAAGAAGAGATCAAAATTTACATAAGACTTCTATGTAACCTATTACCTATGAAAATTTACTTCAGGCTGAAACATGTTTTCCAAAGTTTACAGCATACAAAACAAATGGGGTTTTAAAATTTCTTTACTTATGATTACCTTAAATTGTGTTTTCTAAAAGGGAAGGAGAAAAAAAACCTTGGAACCTTACCAGTTTAATTTGCATTTTGGCTCTGAAGTAACTCAAAATAGATTAGATTAAAAAAGGAAATTTGGCAAGTGATTACTCAATTACATGATTTTACTGCTTTGGTATTTTGAAAATAAAAATGAACAGATCTGTTTTACTTTGAAAAGTGCCTGGTGCACGTGTGCTGTAACCACTTTTCAGAAACCATATGGAAGGTTCCCTATGCTGCATATGGCAATGCTACCCAGAGCTCAGATATGTATTCCTGCAAGACTACACAGGATTCAATCGGATCAGGGATATTAATGTCTACATTCAGATAGTATTGTATCGAAGCACAGCAGGGTAATGAGTTTGGTGTAAAACATGGGAAGTTCACAGTGACAAGGCTGCATTGCTCCTTTTTCATAGAATGGAGCTAAAATTGCTTAGAGCTAGGCCAGGAAGTTAGGAGGAATTTGGAGAACAGACACAATTTATATGGGAGCTGTATTTTGCAAGACAGAAAAGGTGAGCAGCATCAACATTTACTTTAAAAATCTAGAGCTATGGTAGCTGCTCATCTCTAGCCCTTATGCCAAGGGAAGGAAGCCTCTGCTGACCTCCTGGAAGACCAAGCAAGTGGTGACAAACTCCCTAGAGTAACAAAGCATTGATCCTCCACGTGATGAGGGATGGGGTAGTACTGTGTCTTAAACTGGGTGTCATCAGTATTATCTGTTATTCCCATCGCCCTGTTCTCCTTAGCAAACTGGTAGGAGAAGATGGACCATCTGTCACCCTGTCACTGATGTATCCCATTGGAGCCCCTAGGGCTACTTGTGGCTTTTCAGGTCTCTGATAAATACAACACTTTTGCAAATGTTTGTTTGGTGCCATGATCTGATCACTTGCCTGTCCTGCTCTATAGAGCTGCTTGGGTTCTTCAAAGCTCCTCCACACGCACACGTGCAGCTGTCCCCTCAGTGCGAACATCACAGTGTGTGTCTGTTCCTTCACACAAAGCCGGCTTCCATGGCAGGAGATTTCACAAAAAAGCCACCAACTTCAAATGACAGCAATCTTACTTAGTACCATCACTGCCCTGACAAACTGTAGCTCTTCCAGTTGATTTCAATGGGGATGGAGACCTTCAGAACACTAATCTTGGTGTAGTAATGATGATACAGATCCAAAGTCCTCACAACTTGAAGAGCAGAATATGCTGGGGAGTTAGAAATTAATATATTCCTTTTGAAAGAGTGAGTAGAATGGTGGTGATGGCTACAGGATTTCACTGGACTGCTAAGCCTGTGGATCTTCAGCAAAGCAGCCGTGTCTGAAGAGCGATCACTACCTAGATGTCCCTCACACAAATGGCTGTTGCAGAGGGACAAGTGTTCTGCTGTTGCAGCAGGGAGACCCTGCTTCTATCTGCCTCAATGATTTTTAAGAGTTACATGGCATGTGAGACTTGGTTGTCATCTACATCTTGGTTTCATCTTTCTGCCTCTTACAAGTAACTGGGTTTGGTTACTATATATCTGATATTTAACAGACCTCTTTCTGAGACATCTGTGAGATGGATCTTTGCTGTTTAAAATAAAGCACTTCTCAAGACCCTGAATTTCCCTCATGTCTTCACTTTTCTCTAGTTTAAATGTGAAGGAATGTCCTTTGGGAACATTCACTGCTGTGCTGTTGTCACTAATGGCATCGGTACATGAGGATTGTTGCTGTTTCTCATGAAGAATTGAATGTTTGATTTTTTTCCTATCTACCTTTGTGGGGGGCAAGGGATGAGCTCAAACCCTGGTTTCCATCTCTCCAAGTGAGCAACCTGTGCTGGCACTGTCAATAGCCTGAGTCATCCCAGCACTGGCAATGGACAAAGCACGAAGCCTTTACTCAGTGACAGGAGAGGAGCTGACAAGCTGCCATCAGCCCAAAGTATTTCTGCAAGGGGGGAACGTCCATGCACTTACCAGAAGGCTCGATCACCTTCAAAGGAAAAAAAAAAAAAGGCAAGCATTTTCTACCACTGAGTTTGAGATATGTAGACAGTGAGTTTCAGTTTCTTATCTCTCAGGTCTGTTAACAGAGACCAGAATGTGCGGTGGTGTGTGTGTGTGTGCACGGATGTTGCTGTTGTAAGTGACTTTGTAAGTTCTGTGTTAGGGGAAGCAGCAAACCTAGGGCTCCTGTTCTGGAGATGAAAACAGGACGATAGAACCAGGGCAGGAAGAAACCACTTCCCGGTCACCATGTCCTGGTGGAATTGTTGCGATTCATGTATTATTCAAAGTCTAGATTTCATTGCCAAGTCTTAAATTAACCTTGAAGTTATCTGAAAAGTCTCTTCTTCCCTTTCGAGTATGTGACTTTCCCAAGCAAGCGCCCTCACTCCTCACCCGCTTCACCCCCAGTCACGGCTGTTGGTGTTCCAGAGGGAAGGAAGTAGAAGCACCGTCGTGGCTGAAGAGCTGGCTTAGAAGTCTATCCAGGTTAACTCTATGAAGCACGACTGTGGCCGTGCAGGGCCCGTGAGCACCCACACCTCTCCTCAAAGCCCGGGTCTGTAGCTACAGTTTTCCCCGTGAGGAAGAAAGTCCCCGCTAGTGGAAGCTTCTCCGCGGGGAAGGCGGCTCCGGGCGGAGTCCCCGAGGCTCGGCGGTTCCCCCGGAGCGCGGCTGCCGGGCCGGGCCGNCGTCTTCTTTTTTTCCCTTTTTTTTTCTTTTCCTTTTTTTTTTCCCCAGCCTGCGATTATTTTCATACACCTGACCCGCTATTTCACACGCTCGGGAAAACCCGGAGCGCAGCTGACACCGAGTCCCAGCGAGTGAGGGGGAGAGGATGTGAGCAGAGAAGTTTAGGAAGATAAGCGTGAAATAGGAAAACATAAAACCCCAATAACAAAAAACAAACAAAACGAGTCTTTAGAAAAATCCTGAATGTCTGAACGTGTGTGTGTGTGTGTGTGTGTGTGTTTTCCTTCCTGCCAAAGCAGGATGTCAAATACTGTCCTTTTCCCCTCTTTTTTAAAGCAGGCTGAAAGGAAAATTCTTCACAGAATCTTAAAGAACTTTTTGACACAACAGCTGCAAAATCTATTTTCTAAACAAAGATTTATACATATTTATACGAGCTTAATCCAGATTTTTTTTTTAATAAATCATTCTCAGAACTGCAGAGGTAAACTATATGTAAATACCTCAAGTAATAGGCTTGTAGTGCAAATCACATCATTTTATCTTCAATTTTGCATTCGTTTTTCTGGCTTAAAGGTGCATCAGAGATATGCATTTTAGCATATTCAGAACACGGGGCGTGAAATTAAATGTTTGACAGAGTGAGAAAAATATACAGACTTTGGAGATGCCTTAAAAATAGTAATTTATGCAGATCTAGAGGAGTGAAATCATTTGCAATGGAGTGACCCTCTCTCCAGGAATTTTTTGCTCAGTGTTCTTCTCTAATCTCCTGCTGTATCTTCATTTTTCATTGAACTAGCCAGTTTTCTGCGAAGCAGTCTTGTAGATAAGGGAAGTGCTAAAAGAAGAAGAAAGAAGAAGCTCAGTGGGTCCGTTTCCATTGCACTTTTACCCAAGGCAATGGGCAGAATTTAACGGATTCCTTCCAACATATGTTTTTGCCAGATAAGTAAACAGTGTGTGTCGGAAATGAAAAAGCATTTGCAATTTAATGACATTACAGCTCTCAGCTTAGGCTGGCGTGCTGCGAGGCGAAAAGCAGAAAGAGAGAGGAAAGTAGAAAGAGAAAAAGAACAAAGTTCATCTTCCCTTTTGTGCATTTTTATCAAGGAAAATATTACTTCTTTCCCCCTCTTGTTCTCTTTTCTTTTTCTCTTTGCTTTTTTGTCTCACTCATCTACATTTTTTTCTTTTCTCTCCTTTTGTCTCCTCTGTTCACTTTTACCTTTTTCTTCCACTGCCACCGACTCGTTTCCTTTCACCACCCCCCCCTTCCATTGTGTCGCCTTATTCATCTATTTGGCCCATTCATTTTTTACCTATAAGGAGCTGTTTATCCAACAATGTATCTTTTTTTTTTTTTTT